>VXAA01005741.1:92315-114332 GCA_013399115.1 Anseranas semipalmata | reverse complement strand
TCTATGATTCTATGATTATTGTCTGTAAAGCAATTAGAGGTGCCAAGACTGCAATAAATTGCCAAAAGACTATTTTCACCATTGCTATTTGTAATAGGCTTACATGGCAAGGTTTTGGTAGCAGAGAATGCTACAGGGCTGGTCTCTGTTAGAAGAATTCAAAAGCTATCACCATATTAGACAAGAGCCAGTTCCAGCCAGTTCCAAAGGGACCCACTGCTGGACAAAGCTGAGCCAAGGAGCAATGTTGGTTGTGCCCCTGTAACAGCATATTTAGAAAGTCAAAAAATCCTGTGCAGTAGCTGGGAGAGAGATGGGAGAAAATGTTGAAAGAAACAGCCCTGCAGACACCAAGGTCAGTGAGGAAGGAGGGGGAGGAGGTGCTCCAGGTGCCGAAGAAGAAGTTCCCCTGTAGCCCGTGGAGAGGAGCATAGTGGAGCAAGCTGTCCCCCTGCAGCCCAGGGTGTACCATGTCAGAGCAAATACCCATGCTGCAGCCCATGCTGGAGCAGGTGGATGTGGCCTGAAGAAGGCTGCAGCCCATGGAGAGACCATGCGGGAGCAGACTCGGGGCCAGAACTATAACCCATGGAGGAGCAGGAGGTCTGGCAGGAGCTGCTGCACATAGGGTACCCACGCTGGAGCAGTCCATTCCTCAAGGACTGCACCCTGTGGTACAGACCCATATGGGAGCAGCTCTTGAAGAACTGCTGTCTGTGGGAAGCCCATGTAGGATCTAGTTCGTAAAAGGTGGCATCCCATGGGAGGGGCCCAAAGAAGGAGCAGCAGAGATGAAGCACTATGGATTTACCAAAACCCGCATTCCTGTGCCACTCAGGGGGAGGAGGTAGAAGAGGGTAGATGGGGGAAAAGNCCAGGGTGTACCATGTCAGAGCAAATACCCATGCTGCAGCCCATGCTGGAGCAGGTGGATGTGGCCTGAAGAAGGCTGCAGCCCATGGAGAGACCATGCGGGAGCAGACTCGGGGCCAGAACTATAACCCATGGAGGAGCAGGAGGTCTGGCAGGAGCTGCTGCACATAGGGTACCCACGCTGGAGCAGTCCATTCCTCAAGGACTGCACCCTGTGGTACAGACCCATATGGGAGCAGCTCTTGAAGAACTGCTGTCTGTGGGAAGCCCATGTAGGATCTAGTTCGTAAAAGGTGGCATCCCATGGGAGGGGCCCAAAGAAGGAGCAGCAGAGATGAAGCACTATGGATTTACCAAAACCCGCATTCCTGTGCCACTCAGGGGGAGGAGGTAGAAGAGGGTAGATGGGGGAAAAGGTGTTTTTAGCTTGCTGCTCACTGCGAAGGAGCAGCAGAGATGAAGCACTATGGATTTACCAAAACCCGCATTCCTGTGCCACTCAGGGGGAGGAGGTAGAAGAGGGTAGATGGGGGAAAAGGTGTTTTTAGCTTGCTGCTCACTGCTGTTCTCACTGCTCTAGTCTGTTATTAGTAGGCAATAAATTTCATAAATCTCCCTTATTTTGAGTCTGTTTTGCCTGTGATGGTAACTGGTGAGTGATCTCCCTGTCCTTATCTCAAGCCATGAGCATTTTTTCACCATATTTTCTCCCCCTGTCCTTCTGAGGAGGGTGATTGATAGAGTGGTGTGGTGGCCTTTAGCTAGCTTTCAGTGTGAAACAGTCACACTGTTAACTATGAGCTTTCTTTCATTTCCCTTCTCCGGCTCTTTGTCTCCTTTAATTGTATTTGTCTTTACTGTCTTTGTCTTCTTAAGACTGTAACATCTTCAAGACAGGAACCATTCATTACTTAACCCTCTGTAGGTTCATTGCTTAGCACATTGTGGCCCTGACTTCTACCTACAGTTGTATATGCTACACATTATATAATGCTAAGATTAATTCTCCAAGCAGTTTCTGTTTAAAATATATGCATTGATAATTTTTCAGCTGGTGTAAGGCTAGTATCTATGAAGGTTACAGAAACCTTGAGAATATTTGTATATTAATCTGTAATTCTAGAGCACAAAGTTCATCTGATGAGCATGATCTGGATTCAACATAGGGTCTGTTTTCAGCTGAATTGCTCTTAAGCAGAGCTAGAGTGAGATGTAACTTCTATACATGGTAAGACAAATCACACCATGGTTCTTCCACCAATTCTGCCTTTTCCAAAATTCAGGAAGAGTGTGATTATTTAAGAGGACAGGTACATATGGTTTTCGTGCTTGTTACTTCAATAGCAGTCGTTACCACTTCCTGTAACCAGGGCAACCATGTCAGAGCTGCACTGTAGTCTGACATCCTTGACTCAGAAAAAAATACTTTTTTTCTTGCACTGCAGAGAAATTTTGAGTACCCTTTCAACTTACTAGCTTTCTTCCACTTTTTCTGTAACATGTCAACTTCTGTGGGTACAGTCTTTTATGTTAGTACAGGTATGTAGGCACAATAGACTGCCAGGTACTGCAGCCTTTGAAATAGCTCTCCCCCCGCCANGAATAATTCTGAGATTAAAACACAGATACTGAAAATGGGAATTTATTTTAGCTTGAATACTTCTTTATAGTTCTTAAACAGAATACATTTAATTAATGTTCAAGAACATTAGTAATTAGAAAGCACAAAGTAATTGGTCAAGATTTCTTCCATTTTAAAATTAGGTTACCATATTAAAATCAGCTTCTAACATGGCCATGCTTTTGATTTGCCAGTCCCATGAGGCAAGTTTCAAGGTGCAAGCAGGAGAGAATTTGTACTTATTTCCATAGTCAGGCTTCTATGCTCACACACATAGATTTGCTGACAATTGAGACAGCAAGTAATTCTCACCACAGAATCCAAAGACTAAATTAATACATAAGGTACTCTTCTTCTTCAATGGTATTGCAAGCTACATATTTTCTATGTCTAAAAAACAGAGATTGTGTTGTATTTCATACCATGTATAAATGGACTATGGCAATAGCAGGAGAAAATCAGTTCTCTACTTGTAAACAGAGCTGTCTATGTGGACTCACCATGCACTATTGAAAGTACAAGGATTAATTACAACAGTTCAATACAGATGTATGTTCCTTGTGGAGGAACAGGAAGACGGTTTTTCTAATTTTAAAGAATGAAAATTCAGAGCAATAAGCAATGAATGCAACACATTTGGCCAAATCCCTGAATAGGAGAGGAAAGGTAGTTTAGACGGGACACATACATGGAATCAAATAGAAGGTTCTAGTCAGTAAAAGAGGATCCCTCCCATGGCAACTCCACTTCCGTGTAAATCTTAAGTAGTAATGATCATCTAAGTATGATGATGATATATGGATAATCTCCCAATCTCTTCAAAGAGCGCTTTAGGTAGAGTTCAACTTAGAAGGCCTCAGAATAGTCTTGTTTTGAATGTATTGTATGACGTAAAGCAGCCAACTGACTTCATATACTGCTAGAAGGAGGCTAACCAGCTTTCCACCACAGCGCAAAAGTTATATTGGGTTCAAGCTGCTAGACACTTTTAACAATATCCTGGAACATCCACATTTAGTGTAAATTCAGTTCTCACCTACAGGAAAATAATCACTTTATGGCATCATGATTCTACTTGGAAAATGAAAAAGTGAAAAAGGACTGCAAATGCAGTCATATAAAATCACACCACCTAGGAAGAAACAATATAATTGAAACCTCTAGAAATGCAGCAGCAAGTATATGCTTTTTGACTGTAAGAAAGTGAATCTAATGTTTTCTTATACAGTCTGCTCCTCACACAACCCAGGGGAAGTCAGCTTGTTCTGAAGATCTAGGCCAAATTATCAGGATGTTATTTGGTCTTTGCATAGTCTTCTTTGCTGGTCATCTTCTATAGAATAAATTCAACACAAGGTGAAAGCCCTTTTGCCTTCAGTTAGTGTTTTCTTTCACCAGCTCCCCCAACACAATTTCAGCTTGTTTTGCAAGGACCTTTGTTTTTGTGTATGTGTGTGTTTTGTTGTTTTTTTGTTTGTTTTTTGTTTTTTTATAAAAAGAGAGATACCTGCAAAATACATATTTACATGACATTGTTTTGCTTCCAAAAGTAAAAAAAAAAAAAAATAATAATTATAATTCACCATCACACATTACAACAGGAACATATTCATTATTCCATACATGTGATGCTTGATTAAGAATGCAATTTCACCCAGTCTATAATTTAAATGCAGTTTTAGTTCAGAAGACTTTGATCTCATTCCCATGTTTCTTGAAACTAAACAACAGCATGGCAAATACTTATCTTGTACTTGTTCAAGAGAACAATTGTCTTGGAGGTAATGCACTATCCATCAAACTTGGTTATACAATAGGGAGCAATAAAAAGGGAAATTAGTTGTTTGACTATGACGAAGGAGATAATATATGGAAATAATGGTTCTTTGTTTACTTACTACTTTATTAACTGTGTTAGGATGTAAACTTCTCCCTTGTGGTAAACTAGGATAGGTATGTGTGGGTAGCCCAATATCAGTTGCAGATCTGGCTTTTTGAGGAGACCACGTTATGAGATATATGGATGAACTGAGTATTTCAAATAGGGATTCCATCAAACGGAACGTTGCTTTCCTTATCTGGAGGAGAACTACAATTAAGACTGAGTAAAGCTGAAATGATTCAGTTTTACTGGAGATTTAATCTCTTCAGATTTAGTTTTCATACTGAAATAGGGGGCTTATATCCTTTCTAAATTCATGCTAAAGAAAATAAATGAGTTTGTTGCTAGCCTCTGTACTTATTGATTTGCTTTTCATTTTTACATGTTTCTTTAAAGCCACAGAGCTACCATTTCGATTTTAAAGAAACTCATTGGAAATTTTATTGTGGCAAAGCTCTGTTGTATGCTTAAGAATCATTCAGTGCTTTTGTTCTAAACCTCTTGGGATTTATAGGTCAGCTATAAACATTTGTTTTGCAATCCCCACATTCCCTAAAGAGACTAAATAACCATGGAATACCGTCTGTGCATGTGCTAGAGTTAAGTGTATTCAGAAAGTCTGGAAGGTCCAAAAAGGACACATACATGCATGTGTTTCCTTTTTGGAACAAAAATAAACAACCCAAATAGATTCAAGTTCAGAGAGATCAGAGATCTCTCTTTTTCTTCTACATCTCTAGAACCATATATTAACCATACAGTAAAGACTAAATATTTTGTTACAAGCAAGTTCTTCAGTCATTTAAGAATATATTTGTCCATTAGGTTAGGGAAATCTAAAAAAAAAAAAAAAAGCAGAATTGGCTCATTCTGGAGCCCATTGTCATTGTGAGATTTTTATGCAATCTTCCTGCAAACTCCTGAGCCAGGCTGTTACTTCGTTTGCATTGTAAGTTTCTATAAATTGCAATATTTCCCCTTTCTTCTTTAATATCTTTTTCCATTGCTTTTACTTTGTTGCTGTATGTTCTCATATCCCATGTATCATGCATATTCTTTATTACCTCCACAGTCTGATAAGTTTGATCTGGATTTCTGACAGTGCTCTTTATATGTGTATTTACTATAATAATGTTGTCTCTTATTACTATCCACCTGCAATGCCACCAAACATTGCCCATTCCTTACAGGTTGCTGAATCATTTCCCTAGCAAACTTTTTTCATAGTTTTAATAGATGTCAAATAATAGAATGTTATTCTGAAGTCACATGTAAGTGAGATTACTCATCACTTCACAGAACTGAATTTTCAGATGGATCTTATCCTGAACTGATATTCTGATTCTTGTGTTCAGCCTTTGACAGTAAATTTGAAAATGAAATTAACCTAGTTGTATGAGTGAAGATATTTTTTTCCTGTTTCTGGAAAATCATAATGAGATTTGTAAATAAAAATGCAATGTTTCCTCTCCCCATTCTACTAAGAACTATGAGTCTACTGGGACTCTTCAGTTCCACGTAAAATGAACAGAATGCAAAACCATACATCGTGCTTGGATCCATATACTCAGCAGCCACTAAAAACCTTTCCAGAATGTAATACTTATAAGACGTGTTGTTCTTTGAAGATGCCGTGACAGAATTACAGTTGATCTATGCTGCAGTTTTGCCATCCCCAGGCTCAGTCTGAGTACGGGACTTAAAGCTTAGCTTTACAGCTACTTCCGCTCAACTATGAATTGAGAAAGAAGACAGCTGTTTTGTAGCATTTTCCAAAGGAGAATGGGTTCCAAAACAAAGATACTGTAACCTCCCTGAGAACAGTGAAACATAGTCAAATTACATGTGGATCCAGCTTTTCCATTACAAATCCCATAGGAAATTAAAGTTTGCAGATGGGAAGTAAATGTCTCAGTGAGAAGTGATCTTAGTCGTCCAGCCAGAGGTTCTTATGAAAAGAGCAACTAAAAAATAAAGATTTTATTGCTTTTCTCTTCATTCCTATCTTTTTCTCTCACACACATGAAAATTCATACTATAATTCAACAAACAACCATTCCTTTACAGGAATGTTTTATTATTATTCTTCAGAAGAAATGCAGTATTTTTTATTAACATGATATTCACTGGACATAACAAATAATATATTTGTTAATCATTTAACGAACCAAAATCCAGATATGTGACTGATCTTTTCCAAAACTGTTGTACTGTTGTCTTCACAGATTCAGAGAAATCTTTTGCCATAGGAGGAGTCACTGAACACACCCATTCATAGCAGTCAGCCAAGTCATATGCTAAAACCGCTTGTATCTAGAAGTTGTCAAATATATCTCAGGGTTATTGTGAGTGGAAGACCTCAGACCCATGCAAAGAAGTTCTGTATTCAAAGTCTTTTAAATGTTTTTGCTGATGAATACCCTAAATTTGTTCTGGTACCACCACTGGTAAGAGTGACCGCTGCAGCTTCTGTTTCCTCAGCTAGACTCTTGAACTTTCTAATTTCTCAAACCAGAAGCTCAGCTTCAGTAGCCAACCCTTGTATTACATTACCAAACTTCCTAAACAAGGACTCCGACCCCCTGCCTTCATCTACTGTCTCCACTCTCCTACCACATATGGTATTTCAAAAGGCTGAATTTATAGCCAATATCTAGGCCACCAATGGCTTATATGTCCCTACCATATGCATAGGAAAAGTTGTTTATCTAGGGGATGGGCTAAGACTCTGTTTCTCTTGAAGTTAATAACTGTACATGAGGATTACACAAGACAAATGCTGATGATCCGGCCAAAGATCCATCTGCTGAACCCTCACAGGAACCATAAAGACCTAAGGAAAGTAGAAGAAATAAGGTAAGCATAAAATATATTTGCATAAACTCCTCCCACATTCCAGCAATCACTGTCTTTGGGACAATCAGACTTTGCATCAGACTAAAGTATTCATTAACCTTTTATAAATTTTCCTTCTTTGAATTTGTCTATTTGCTTCTTTGATCTTCATTTTTTCTTAGTGGTGACAGATTCAAGCCATAAAGTTATTATTATATATATCAAGTCAGAACTGTGTGGCTAACCCAAGGTTATTCCCAGTTTTTCATCAGATGAGCTACTGATTGGTCTTTTGACATCTCTTCCAAATCAACATTTCAATAAGTTTACCAACTATTGCCCCATCTTTGTTCATCACTTAGCTTCTCTTGACTATTACAACAATTTCTTACAGACTAAATATCAGGCAGATAAATAATGCATCTCAGAAGCTATGTAAGGCCTGACGTCTTTTTACAGATAAACCATTGCCTTGTTTTGATGCAAGAGGAATAGAGCATGTGGAAGACTATAACAGGGAGTAACCCATCTAAAATAGTAATAAAAAAAGTAAATATCATACTGTTCACAAACCCCTATACAGAATTTGCCTGATGCAGGAAAAACTGGTAGCTTGTGTCAAACAAAACAGATTTTTCCAAAGTCAGAATCAATTTTGTATTATATGTCTACCATGATGTAGAAGCTGGCAATGTCTTTGCACTTGTCAAAAGAAGGCCTGTATACTCACACACTTCCAGGGAAAAGATACAGTTCTGCAGCAGATCCAGAACTGTGAAAAACAGAATTCTGGACCACTCACAGGTATAATATGCTGAAGAGGGATTTCTCAACAAGCAATTAATATACAGGCAGAACTGACACATGGACAAACCTGTAAAAATCTTCAGCATGCAACAGAAGTTTGGAGCATATTTCCACCTAAAAAATAATGGAAAAATAGGATATATGCCGTGTATGCCATGTATAACAGTGAAAAATATTCATTAGGGTACTAATCACAGTCATTGTCACTGTTGTTATCTGTACAAAGCATTTATCATTAGTTATCTCCACTACCAGCTTGAGTTAATGTAGTGGTTTTACCCTGCCGGGCAGCTGAACTCCACCACAGCCGCTCTCTCACTCCCCCTCCTCAAAGAAGAGGAGGAGAAGAAAGTATGATGTAAAGAAAACAGGGTCTCTCGCTGGTTGAGATAAGTGTAATTTAATTAAAGGGAAAAAACAAGGAAAGAACAAGCGAAGGCCGCGCGGAAGCACAGAGGGGAAAGGGAGAGAAAAAAAAATTATTCTCTACTTCCCCATCAATGAGCGGTGTTCGGCCACGTCTTGGGAAGCAGGGCCTTAATACGCGTACCGGTNGCCAGCACTGCTCGGCAGTAGCCAAAACACTGGTGTGATACCAGCCCTGTTCTAGCTACAAGTGCAGAGTACAATGCGATATGGGCTGCTGCAGGGAAAGTTAACTCTATCCCAGCCAGACCCAGTACAGTTAAGTTGTCATACCTTTACTGATGCCCAGAAGACTACATTAGTGAAGTAGGACATTTTACATGGTTCTTGTCATACGTTACAAAGAAGAGAATGTGTTGTGGTTTAGCCCCAGCAGGCAGGTAAGTATCACACAGCCATTCACTCATTCTCCCCAGGTGGGATGGGAGAGAAAATTGGAAAGGTAAAAGCACAGGAACCCGTGGGTTGAAATAAAGACAGTTTACTAGGTAAAGCAAAAGCTGTGCACACAAGCAAAGCAAAACAAGGAATTCATTTGCTCTTTCCCATCAGCAGACAGGTGTTCAGCCACTTCCAGGAAAGCAGGGCCCATCACGCATAACAGTTTCTTGGGAAGACAAGCGCCATCACTCCGAATGTCCCCCCTTCCTCCTTTTTTACTCCAACTTTTATTGCTGAGCATGACATCATATGGTATGGGATATCTCTGGTCAGTTTGGGTTAGCTGTCCTGGTTGTGTCCCCTCCCAGCTTCTTGTGCACCCCTAGACTGCTTGCTGGCAGGGCAGCATGAAAAGCAGAAAATTCCTTGACTGTGTGCAAGCACTGCTCTGCAACAACTAAAACATCGGTGTGTTATCACCACTATTTTCATCAAAAATCCAAAATACAGCATTGTGTGAACCTCTACAAAGAAAATTATCTCTATCCCAGCCAAAATCTTAACAGAATGTTTCATTAAAACTACCTGTCATTCATTCCCACATAATATTACATATATTTTTTATAATGCTAAAGTTTGTGCCACTACTTGTGGACAGTCCAAGGGAAGTTTTATGTTCCTTGCATAACTGTACAAATCCATACAGCCAATTAGTAAAATACAACTGTTCTCACTTGGTGGAGCACCTCAGTAGACAGGCCTGCAAAATCACAGTGTGGTCTTTGGATAAGCAAAGCAAAAGCCAAAAGAGTGCAGCAGTATTAGAAACATAAAGTCAGCAAGACTAAATGTCCTGAAGTTTGCTTGCAAAATTAAAAACTAATTAACAAGAGGAAGCTGAACAAGAACATAAAGAACCTGTCTGTATTAAAGCTGGAAGGAAAGCACTAGAAGAAGTAGAACAGGGGAAAATTAACAAAGTCAAAAGATATGTTGGACAACACAAGGAACACTCAAGGGAAAGTGGTTCCGGGAATAGGGCACCAGAATTAGGCTCAGGAGTCTTGACTCCACTATTAGCCTTAAAGGACAGTTTTAGGCATTCATTTGAGCATTCAAACTCTGAGAAGCTGACCAATTTAAGGTAACAGGAAGTCACAGACCACAGTGTTAGATTTTGGAATGTCCCCCTTTGCTTATGGGAATGAAATACACACAAGTTACAGTTCTGAAATCATTATAAATCAGTTCCCTAGGTCTGCTTCATGTGCATCTTTTCCATGAGATATATTCATTTAATTTCCAAAGGGGTCCTGAGAGAAGCATGAAAGTCAACAGCAGTACTGTAAAGCAAGTAATTCACTGAGCTATCCAATCCAACCCTCCACACTTTAATACTTTTCTTTTAACTGCTGCCAAGTTTGAATTTTTAATATTCAGGAAAAGTGTATTTCCCCTCATAGCTACTTTGTGAGGAGCAATTATTATTTACTATATGCTTTTCACATTCAGAAAGGAAAAAAAATACAAGAGCATAATACATCACTACTAAGCTTTACTTCAGGGTTACTCCGTTGGATCAGTAGAATTAAAGCAACATAAAACTGGAGTAACCTGGGGACAAATCAAACTCCCAGTCTTTGAATTTTCCAAGTTACTTGAGAACTGTGAAATGGCTGCTGCTTTCAAAATCACTGTAGCAATCAGTTTTTTGATCCTGATTTCCCTATTTACACCATGAACAGATTTATAAGAAAAATAAGATCACAAGGAGATTTAGGAAAGTATAAATTTAATGAGACTAAGGATCACCTACAAGGTTATGGAAGCAAGCCCATGACTAGAGACTGAAGAAATGATTCTTACAAATCATGGCACACACAAAACAAAACAACAACAACAACAACAACAAAATAAATTTCTTACTGAGAAGTTTTGAAAATGGTGATGAAAAAGCTTAAAAGAAATGGCAATATGTCATCCAAAGTCATAGGGTTTGGGTTTTTGTAAAGTCATAAGTATGTTGCCTTTATATACATTGTTTCACATAAAGAAATCTCAACATAAATAACTTGGGGGTCTGTTTAAGTCAACACAGTACAGCAACATATTTAATTCATCAAATTATGTGGTTAACAAATATATATATATATTTTTTTAACTGAAAAAGATTGAAACCTGAAAGGTTTTCTTTGTCAATATACTTCTGAGCACTGTTGCAACCAATTTTTTCTGAGGAAAAACCGCAAGCAAGCATCAAATGGTTTTCCTCCAAAATGGTACAATTAATAGTGAGTCAGAGCCTGGGAAATGGTAAGGAGTACTAAACACCAAATAGCGTTCCTGCATGTGGAAAATTCCTTCTTCTCTATGTTCATGGCCTAATCTTGTTCACAACAGATTTGTAACATTTCTATCAGTGTCAAAAACAATTCCTAGTGAGAACATTAAGGGTAAGGTGAGACCCCAAAGGACACCAAAAGCCCTGAAAAGGCCTAACAAGGCCTATGGGATGGTCCTGCCAGAAACAATAGAGAAAATAGAAGTGAAAATTCAAGTAAACAACTTGAAAGTTTTGTAGCCCAAATTCAGGGCTTGACCACTGATATTTCAATTACATTTAAATATTTTCAAACTTAGAGAGGTTTTGGCAATTTGCTCATAAATGTTCTACATGCCATATATGTAGTCACCTTCAAACAAATGCTTTTTCTTTTTAATACTTTTATTTGCATTAGAATTTGATTTACAAGTCCTACTGAAAAGAATGATCTGAATAACAAGGAGATGCACTTTCCCTTCACAAATGTCCACAACCAATGAGATGACAAAACCCTGAGCTGCTCACTAAATTCCCTACAGTATAACATGCAATAATTCACCTACCCTGCCATCTGCTGTTCTTCATTTTTTACTAAACTGGGCTCAATCCCTTATTTATATATTCAATACTGTTTACACTTTCACAATTAAGTATACCATTTCTAGTCATCCCAAGTTCTCAAAGAAATCCTCTCAGTACATTACTTAATGCAGAACGTATTTAGAGCTCTAAGTAGTATCTACTTAATGGTAGTAAAAGGTGGCCAGATTCATCCCATCCCCATTCCAGGAGTACACTGGCACTTCAGTTACACTGCAAACTATCTAAGCTATTTGAAAATTAGCTAATTTGTAACCTGCTCATCATGGGGGAATAAATTCCAAGGTGAGTTTGTAAAGCTGGCTTATATTGTTAGCCTGTGTACAGCTCTGCACTAGGAAATTATCTACTCTCCCAGCTACTTCACACCTAGCTCAAGATTTTATGTGTCTAGGAGACAAATTTTTTGCTGGCAAGTAGCTTTATCTTTGGAAGAGTATTGGAGGCTGTACTAGCCCCCAATACTCTTTCCCCTCTCTTTCTTTCCTTTTCCCCTCTCAGAAACACTGGGAGGCTCAGCTGTGGCTGGTGAGCCAAATGAGATCCCCTGGGGAAATTTTAACTTCACTTCAGAGTGCAATCCTCTCTGGGCTAAATGGCACCTTATTGTTTTCTACCCTGAGGTCACACTCAGCAAAGCTGGTACTTCACCTCCTGAAATGCTGTCTCAGTCTTCAGCAGGTACTATGGGTCTGAGAGGAACCAAATTAAAGTTGAAATTTATATGTCAAGAATAAGAAGCATACACACAATTATCTGCTGTTCCTCCACAACCACTCTCTGCATTACATTTCTTAGATTTAGATTTTAAGGCAGAAACCTATATGGTCTCCAAAACTAACAAAGATTCCTGCATGCTTTGGTAACATCAATATTCTTGATTTCCATACAGTAAGTCATATTTTTCACTAAAATCTTGATCTTAACAATGTTCTGGGGCAATTAAGTTTCACAATTTAATCATATTTCACATGAAGAAGTAATTTACTAGATTAGAATTTCCTACCTGCCTATTAAATCTATCTAATCATTCCAGATCCTTTGTTACACATCAGGGAAAATGTGGTTAATAAAAAAAAAAGATCTAATCAGAAAACCCAAGACACCTCACAACATCTCCTGGATTTCATTAAAAAATACAATGTATATTTTGTCACAATTCTTTCATCAGAAGTTTAAAAAAACTTAGGCAGAAATAAGAACAAAGATCTTCCTACCTACAATATGAATAAACTTCATTCTAACTGAAAGCAACCGTATTTTGAACAAAATTAAGCAAAATTATGACTATTTTAATTACTACCAAATCTGATTACTTTTGTTTCCACTATTACTGATCTATGGCATCCTCAGAACTCAAGAAGGCCAACTTTCAAAAAGCAGTATCACTGCTTAATTCTCATCTTTTGATGACTAATAAACATCCCCCTGTAAAATAGATCTACTTTTCAGGGTCATTGTGCTGTGCAACTGTCTCATACTACTGCTTACATATCTGGTAAGTGGCAAAAATCTTACCTTCCTTCTTCAGACTTTTATTTTAAAATAATAATAGTAAGTACACAATTAATTAATTGCTTATTTTACATTTTTGTGCAAATTTCTGTCCCCTCACATTTGTGTTTGGCTAATGGTTTGTGAACCTTAGTTCACAAACTTCTCAAAACTCTCCAGTATTTGTAACTGTGACTTTAGTATGTCTCTGTGTGTTTGTGTGTGTGTATATATATATATATATATATATACATCACACCACGACTCTTAATTTCTGACCAAGGTTCAAGCTAAATAGCAGAGTATGGCACTTCCCAGTATCCATACTAGTTTACATGAATGATGTGAAAGCAAGCAATCATGACACATCTTTTGTGGCCACACTTTTTTTTTCTTTATATAATATATAATTTCGGAAGGGCACACAGAGATATACTCAGATATCTTTTTAGAGAATCAAAGAGAATTTGTGTGCCTATTATAGCATCTTGGTTGATGAGTGACTGTCACTGTCCAGACCTGTAAAGTCGATAGAATGTGGTAGGCTCCCCTGTTGAGATTATTTGCCAAGGGTCCATAACATGGGTGTCATCCTTAATGCCCTCTGTATTGACTCAAGGAGATCCAAAATTTGCCACCTTTTTGAGAGATTATCAATTGGTCTTACTCTTCTGAGCTTAGTCATCATATTACAAGCAACAACGAAAAGTAGCCTTGAGGCACCACAGTGATTAATGGGGCAAACATATCCACCAGGCTGGGGTCAACCCAAGCCTAGGCCAGGGTATGGTCAGGGTGAATTCTCCCATGTGGGGTAGATTCTGCAGTTTCTTTGGACCCCCCCAAAACTACAAGTTAATGGAAATAAGAACTACCTACATCACCAAGTATGGTTCTTATGAATTGCATTGCCCTTGCCAACTGCTTAGATGACTCTTCATCAATCTCTAGTCCAAAAAAAGGAATATAAATAGGGCAGGGTAGTCACAGCATGATTCTGATTCACTACAGCAGCCAGAAACACTGTTAACCACAAATGACTTAGGAGAGAAACATATAGCACAATGCTATAAATATTTCAATTTTCTTTTTTTCTCAGGCACTTTTTCACCCCAGAGAGTGGAAATAATTTGGAGGAGGCTGATCATATGACCCTGGGAGTTACTGAAATTATTGGTCTGATATGAACGGTCTCTGGTGGGATCTTAATGAACAGTACACATTGGTAACATGAGCAGCAATCATTAGCTTTTAGCCTAGATCATCAGTCTCAGCGAATGTGTGGCTTGCAGCATGCTTCATAAGTACTACTGCTGTTATCATATACGGATTACTGCTAAAAATGATCTTCTATTCTGACAATATTTTGATCCAGTCAAAAGCAGATCAATGGATCAAAACTTCCATTGACTTCACTGGTGTGTGAGTAGTTCCTTAATTCATCTAACAAGAAATCAGGACAGAACCATGGAACTGTACAAGCTTACAAGCTTGTACAGCAAGCAAATGAAGCAAGTGAAGAAAATGAACATTGTAACACCAAATTCTTCTAAGAAATCATTTGTGACCCACATTTTGTTTTGTACACCTACATAGGAATCTCACAGATTCTTAAAATGACAGTCCTGTTTATTGAAAGAATATGTGAGCAAAGGGCTGTAAGAGTGGCCAGATACACATGCCTTCCCTAAAATGCATCTCCTTTTACAGAGAACAGATGTGGTAGTCTTGGTCTACATGTATCTCTGACATGCTAGAACTTCTCTTATGTTTTATCTAATGGACCATCTATTTAAGTATTGGGCTGGTGCTTTGCTGTACAAACCCCAAAAGAAAATAGGAGGTGCTTGTCAAAAGAATTTACAAACTAAATAGTCAGAGTGCACTATTCATCCCACTGACTTCTTTAGGCACTTCTTTAGTAGTTGCTCATAACATCTGCAAAATAAATCACCTATATTTAATTTCCTATGAATTTAAAAGGTTAATTTAAGACAATCTAATTTTGAGCCAAAATAAACAAACTTCCCAGGTCAGTGGGTTAAATGCCATTCTAAGATTACTGAATGGTAGATTACATTTTGATAGAAATGTGCACTTTAACTCAAGTTGCTCTCTGGCTTCAATTTAATGAAAACATTCCCAAGTTAACCAGATGATTTAGCTCAACTGTTCTTATTGCCATTAACTTACTAACATCAAGTGTCATTAGCCCTGGAGATTAATCCTAAATTACAGAGTTGTAATCCATTCTTTCATCCTGATTTTTAGTGGTTTCTTTAATGCAGAGGGGATGGGACAGAAGTACCTTATAATTGTCATTAATCACAGGCTTCTGAAAATAAAAACTTTATGTGGTGCTCTTTTAAGGCACAGAAATGGATGTAATAAGTTAATCAAGGTTTCCCTTGTGTTCAGGTGTCAGGAAGCAAGACAGTGGGCTGGCCCCTTGACAGGAGAGCCAGGGGCCACTGGCGATGTGAGGCTGATGAGCCTCACCCCTGCAGCACCCAGACAGGTGACATGGCTCAGGGCTCAGCCAGTGGGCCGTGCGGATGAGGCCTGGCTGGGAAATCATGTCAGCTGAAAGGATATTGCTAGGCACAGCTTGGCCATGACAGTTTTAAGTTATGTCAGTAGCAATAAGATCCTCCTTAATAGAGGTTTTTTTCATAGCTAGTGTGCACTGACTTCATTATCTTCCCTTCTTTAAAAGCCCACCTCCCCAAATCCTCTGTGTTTCCCTGATTAAGGGGTCAAATGATATAGCTTCAATGAGGTAATAGCAATGCCAATGCCTTGCATGTCATCACGGAGCCACAGTTTCTACACTTCCCTTGCACCTCCTTCACCTTGCAGTAAATGAGAAGCAGCCAACATCTGCTGGTAGGAGTCTTCCTCCTGGCTGGACTGAAAATAAATGAGAGGACCTTGTAGAGAAGCTTTTACTCTTAATGTCATACTCAGTATTAACCAAGGATGTTTACTGTCTGGCCTGGCTAGCAGCGAAATGTGACACTTCACAGAAGCCATGCATCAAAAGATGACTTGGAAATCCTAGTTCATTAATTAAAAGTGATAACAATCTACCATAAGTGACAAATTCATTCTCCATGTCAAAGATGTGTATTGAATAAATGCAAAATAAAGCCTATTTTTGTTGGATGCTCACCATACTGTATGGCTGGTCATTTATAAACTCCACCAAACCCAGTTAGGTATCTATTTCCTTGGTAGTATCCTTGAACACTGAAACAAATGCTTCATAAGAGATGCCAGGAACAATATTTTATTATTTTTATTTTATTTTATTTTATTTTATTTTATTTTATTTTATCTTTATTCCAATGCGCTTTTTTTTTTTTTTTTTCTGGATAGTATATTACTTTCTAGAGGGAAAAGAAGCGAAACATTCCATTTAGAAGAAATGTTTGGAAGATCAACAGCCACGTTTTTCCTTCCAATTAAGTATCCATATGAGCTAGAATAGCATATATTCAACAAAGAGAATGCTGCTTCTATTTTTGCCTGTGAGCTGGGTGGTCCAATTGTTTAATGCAACTGGCCTTTCTCCTCTGAACACTTTGATTTTAATAATAGCTTTGGGCACAACAGCATATGTTGAGTATGACTGATACATTCTCCTTGTCCCTACTTGTGTTATAAAACCTCTGTACAATATTTAATTTAATACATGGGAGAAATTTGGAAACCAGGGAAAAATACCAGGGTATAACTGTTTTTGTATTAACCAATTTTACCAATATAATGAAAATTTAAATTAATATTTAATATTGCTCATATGGTATTTGTCACCATGCTTGCTACAGCTGCTGCAACACTTCCATCAAGTTTTACATAACTTAGCAATTTTGTCATCCTTGCTTTTCTCAAGAAAATACATGACTGTTTCTTTTCACTTTTCTTTATGTGTAGACATATACGTACTTCTAACATATCTAGAAGTCAAGATGAAGGGGGATAGTTGTATTCTCTATGAAATAGAATTTGACTGATAGCCTTTTTCTGAACTAAAGAGTTTGCAAAAAAAAAAAATGTTGCATTTAGGACAAAGAAAAATGTTGCAACTATAGAATCATAGAATAATAAAGTCATAAAATCATAGAATGGTTTGGGTTGTAAGGGACCTTAAAGATCATCTGGTCCCAATGCCCCTGCCATGGGCAGGGATACATTCCATGAGATCAGTTTGCCCAAAGCCCCACCCAACCTGGTCTATCTCCTAAAACATTCTCCTACAACAGATTTATGACAAGGAAAAGTTTAGTACCCTCCAGCCCTGTGCTACGCACTCACAGTCTCCTGTATTGCATGGTGTAATCATGTTATCTCCACTTGCACTTAGACTGCCTCTGTTCCAGCTGTCTGTCATGTTGATCATTTTGTTGCAAGTTTTAAATATCAACTTAGATATCCTGTGAGTCTTTGTGGTGGTTTTACCCTGCTGGGCAGCAACTCCACCACAACTGCTCTCTCACACCCCCTCCTCAAAGGAAAAGGGGAAGAAAATATGATGAAAAGGGCTCAAGGGTTGAGATAAGGCAAAGGGAGATCACCCACCAATTACCGTCACGGGCAAAACAGACTCAATGTAGGGAGATTAATATAATTTATTACCTAATCACTAGCAGACTAGAACAGTGAGAAACCCCATCCACCCTCTTCTACCTCCTCCCCCCAAGCGGCACAGGGGAACAGGGAATGGGGGCTGTGGTCAGTCTGTAACACTTCGTCTCTGCTGCTCCTTCATGGTCACTCTCTTCTCCTGCTCCACCGTGGGTTCCCTCCCATGGGATGCTGTCCTTCCTGAACTGATGGGCTTCCCACAGGCTGCAGTTCTTCGAGAACTGCTCCAATATGGGTCTGTACCACGGGGCCCATCCCTCAGGACCAAACTGCTCTAACATGGCTCCCCCCTGAGCAGCAGCTCCTGCCAGATCACCTGCTCCTGCGTGGGCTCCTCCCCACAGGCTGCAGCCCCAGCCCAGAGTCTGCTCCTGCGGGAGCTCCCATGGGCCACAGCCTCCTTCAGGCCACATCCACCTGCTCCACATGGGCTCCTCCACTGGCTGCAGCATGGAGATCTGCTCCAGCACCTGGAGTACCTCATCCCCCTCCTTCTTCACCGACCTTGGTGTCTGCAGGGCTGTTTCTCACTCCTCTCTCTCCCAGCTGATGTTGCACAGCAGTTTTTTCCCTTTCTTAAATCTGCTGTCACAGAGGCACAACCAGTGTCACTCATCAGCTCGGGTCCAGCCAGCGGTGGCAGGTCCATTTTGAAGCCGTCTTGGAACTGGCTCTTATCTAACGTGGGCAGCTTCTGGACTCTTTTCACTGAGGCCACCACTGCAGCCAAACCCATGCCATGTAAACCCAATACAGTCTTATAAAGGGACTGCAAGCTCTAGCATGAAATACATTTGAAACTTGTCATAGTCTTTCAGCTATTCTGTGAAACAAAAGGAAGAGAAGGCCACAAAAACAGTAAGGGCAAGAACTGCCAATGAAGAAAAAAAAGAGACAGAGAGAGAGAGAGAGAGATTAGTAAAAATTACAATCTTTTCCATCTGCTAACATGTTACTAATACCAGCAACATTTTGAAAGTACCTTAAATCCTGACTGGCATATTTATACAAGCCAAAAGATTGCAAGACTGCAGTTTCCACTGTGAGTGGAGAAATGCAATAGCGGAGCTAATGTTCAACTGGCTTTGCTTAAAATAGTTGAGCTAAAATGAAGATTAACCTCATTAGAAGAAGCTATTAAGGCAGTCACATGCTAAGTTCCAAAAGGAAAACTCTTTTTCTTTGAATTCTCCAGACTGTAAAGTATCTCCATCATTGGACTCAAAAGCATTTAAGCTGAATAGAAAGGGTGCTGGAGGACTGGGAAGGATCAGATCCAGAAGTGCATTTCTTTGGCTGTTCATAAGAACACAGTGTAAGTGGACTGCCGAAGGATACACTTCTCTACTTCTGGTCATGCTTCTCCCAGAACCTTCTCATCATGAATATGGTGTGATATTGATCTGCACACTTGACATCCAGAACAGAACTTTAGAATGAACCTCATGTCATCAACCAGAGAGCTGGTCCTCCCTGATACTCCACCTAGAGCAAATGAGAGCAACTGACATTTGTTACCACGAAGTACATTGGGAGAAAATGAATATTTACATTACATTATGCACAAACACTACACATGTATCTTACAGAATGCAAAATGCAGTTTGAACCTGTACAGTTATATCACCTCTAACCCAGTGAAATCAGAACTTCCATACTTGAGAGCTTAAAGTGAGATATCTTGTTAAAGGTAACTTGATTTTCAAGTACTGAGCAACTGTAATTCTCACCTCTGTTTCAACTGTCTGCCTTCAAAAAGTTAAGTAGTATGCAGATGATGTTGTACTCTAGCCACAAAAATGCATCATCGTATTATTACGTATCATAGTATTCTAGTCTTTCAGAAAAAAAAAAAANTTATTCTAAAAATTAGTTTTAAAAAAAAAAAAAAAACAACTTGTTCAGTATGGAGGCACAGGACTCTGCCAAAAGACTTCACAGTAAAGAAATAAAGAACTAGAATTCAGATAAGTTGCTTTTATTATTGTGGGAGAAGAGGAAAGGAAAGGAAAGGAAAGGAAAGGAAAGGAAAGGAAAGGAAAGGAAAGGAAAGGAAAGGAAAGGAAAGGAAAGGAAAGGAAAGGAAAGGAAAGGAAAGGAAAGGAAAGGAAAGGAAAGGAAAGGAAAGGAAAGGAAAGGAAAGGAAAGGAAAGGAAAGGAAAGGAAAGGAAAGGAAAGGAAAGGAAAGGAAAGGAAAGGAAAGGAAAGGAAAGGAAAGGAAAGGAAAGGAAAGGAAAGGAAAGGAAAGGAAAGGAAAGGAAAGGAAAGGAAAGGAAAGGAAAGGAAAGGAAAGGAAAGGAAAGGAAAGGAAAGGAAAGGAAAGGAAAGGAAAGGAAAGGAAAGGAAAGGAAAGGAAAGGAAAGGAAAGGAAAGGAAAGGAAAGGAAAGGAAAGGAAAGGAAAGGAAAGGAAAGGAAAGGAAAGGAAAGGAAAGGAAAGGAAAGGAAAGGAAAGGAAAGGAAAGGAAAGGAAAGGAAAGGAAAGGAAAGGAAAGGAAAGGAAAGGAAAGGAAAGGAAAGGAAAGGAAAGGAAAGGAAAGGAAAGGAAAGGAAAGGAAAGGAAAGGAAAGGAAAGGAAAGGAAAGGAAAGGAAAGGAAAGGAAAGGAAAGGAAAGGAAAGGAAAGGAAAGGAAAGGAAAGGAAAGGAAAGGAAAAAAAAACACCTCATTTGTACTGCTGCGATGACTTACTAGGTAGAATTTTTGAGAATTTTCAGAAGGATGGAACACAGCCAACTGTATAAAGATGCATGCAGAAAACACCTAAACAAATAAGTCCATATTTCCATTATGCATATATGTCAAACATATTGGTTTTATATGTCAAACATTATACCCTGAAAGATTTTTTTTTTTTTTTTGGTTGTTATAGCCCTATATCATAACAGGTTTCCAACACCGCATATTGTTTTGGAGCAATGTTCTTCAGTAATATGGAGGATACTCTTTCAGTGCACAGAAATTCATGTATTAGCTATTCAAAACACTACCTGAGGAGGGATTTACAGGTAGATCTTGAGAAGCCTATAGTGCATTAATTTATATGAAACATTCTGTGAACATATTTATTGTCTCCTGTTTGCAATTTTTTTTTTTTTTTTTTTAATGTATAAAGCTGGGAGAAGCAGGTCTGAATGTATTCTTTTTTTATGACTTTACAATTTCAGTTATGTTACATAAACCTTGCAGTAGATTATTTTAGATCCTTCCATTCTACCCATGAAATGTTTCACAGTGTGTTGTCTAAGTTGACAACCAAACCTTTACTGGCAAGTTTTTCATGCTCTTCAGAGAAGTATAAGACATTTGTAATTGTTAAAAAATATACTAACTCATCAGTACATGTTTACTAGGATTTAAGTGTTTTCATTGAGACAGAGATTTCCACAATCATCTTTTCATGCTGAGTTGACAGAAATCAGACATTCTATTTAAGTTTTCAGTGTCTATAACTTTGGAGTCATATGGATACTTTTTACCCACTTGTTTCCTTCATTTCTTCAGCTAACCAATCACATAGATCTCTTTAAAATAGAATAAAATTATACAAATTTGTATATAAATTTTAAAATTATAAATTTATAATGTGTAAAATTATAATGGTATGACATATTTTGGTCTAATTGCACAAGTTCATTGTGTAGAAAAAAATGATTTATCATTATTATTAGTTACTCTTTGTAATGCAATAGAGCCTAATGGCTAAGTACTGATAAGAGAGGTACTGTAATTTCTCCATGTATGTTACACAGCTGCTGATATATTCAGATAATTTGATTTGAAAGGCTAGATGAATTTTGATCCTTCTTCAGTGTGTAGCTAACTCTGGCACTTTTACAGAGTAAGCAGCAGTATAATTGAAGATTATTATCACATTTACATACATAGTCTTTCAAGTTAATTTTGTCATTATATTGGTTACTGTCCTAAAGACTCAGGTCTCAGGTTGGAATCAGATCTTTTGGTTTCAGATTTTACTTTAAAATCAACAGGCATTCAGAGGCTAAAACTGTAGTACAATATATACCACCAGGAGAATGTGAGCAGGGATTTTGGGAAGGAAAAAATGTTAAATGTAGAATTCATTGCATTATGGTCTCTGGAAACAAAGTGACTAAGCTGAACCCTTTT
>VXAA01005741.1:72135-92292 GCA_013399115.1 Anseranas semipalmata | reverse complement strand
TTTTTTTTTTTAATTTTGTTTAATTAACTGTGCCTACTCTTTTATATTTAATGTTCTTAAAACTTCTGGAAACCAGGACTTTTAATCATAGTAATCCATAGCATGGCAAAAACTTTTGACAGACTCAAATAAAACAGTCTATATTTAGGAAAAATCAGAAGCTGATGCAGAGCTAGACCTATGCTTTTTCATGCATTCACCTAACTGTGTTCTTGCTCTTTATCAGGGATTTTTTTATTANTATATATATATATATATATATATTTTCCCTCAGGAAAACCCTCCAGTTTCACTAGTATACTTTTCTCTCACCAGAAATATTTGTAACCTATTTCTGCTCTTTATTTCTAAACTGCCACCCTGCAGCATAAATTGACAATACTGAGTGCTATATAACTATATCTTCCAATCTTATAATCCGCTGAATTCATTGTATGTTGCCAGAGCCATTTTCCTTCACCTTTTGCAATTAAATCAAAATTATTCATTATTTCAGGTTATATACTCCATGCAGATGGAGAAGATCCACTAATCAAACACCGCAATAGAAGCACTAAAATTATGCTATTTGTTTTGATTTTCTTATACCCAGTTAGGGAAAAATAAATGTTTATAAAGTGGATTTATCAGAGCATTTTTCTTTAAGTATTACAGTTCTCATTATTACGAAGGTGTTTTCAAATTTGTACTGCCAGTTCTGCTACTCTGATAAAGAAGAATATCTACTCCTAAAATAATCCATTTTTGCTAGCAAAATCAAATTGTTGAAAGACAGAAAAAAATGGGAAGAAAGTCTGCAAATATACTGCCAATTGGATTGTCAAATACTGGTATTTAGCCAAAGGTTTCATAAAGTAGTTTTAATGCCCAGATTAGTTCCTAAAAAGGGTAAAATTTGCTGGCAGAGTTTTTCATTTTAAAATAATCTGGGACACATTAAGCAGTCCAAAAAAGCTGGGATTCACTCACTGCTGACAGGAAAATTCATTGCAACTACCCCATAAATATTATACTCTAAGCAAATCTCTCTTCTTAGAGACTCAAGCTCATGGGAATCTACTTAGTCAAAATCTCAGCAAAGGTACGTAGGTCTGTATAATGCAGACCCTATAAAATTTCTGTAAATTATGACCTTTCTTATTAATACTTATCCTTAGAAATGACTCTTTCTGTCAAAATCCAGCAAACTCAAGCCTTCCCAAGTGAGGCTTTAGAATCTGCAGACTGGCTCCAGATAGTTATAAGCTGAACTAAACATTCCCATTTCAGTGCCCTGTTAGGACTAATAAGATCCCCTCTAAAATCTGACCCAGCTGTTCCTTCAGTTCTGCTGGCTCAGAGATTGTGATCCTGCCACAACCATCTCCAATATCTTCATCTAGAGATGTCCGAAAAGACTAATCAACAAACAACTATGACATCTCTCTGTCTACTAAACAGAAAGCAAGGCACCTCTATTTCCAAAGTTGGCTGGGTAAATAGCTTCAAGCCTTAGAAAAAGCACACATGCTTGATCTGGCAAGTGTAGTGTACTTTTAAACAAAGTCTACATTCTGGAGTAAACCAAATAAATAAAATACATAAATAAATGAATAAGTAAATAAATAATTTTCTTGATTGTTCAAAGAATACTTTGGCATTTTTATGTCTCTTTCTTCTTTACCTTTCTCTCGTCATTGAGGTTAAAATTTACTCAAATGGTGATGACCCACTTAAAAATTAATATGTATTAACACAACTTGCATCATTTTATTCAAAAGTGAATATTTAGTTGAATTAAATTGTTACAGCTGGCTCAAATCCAAGTCTGTCTCTAGTCATTTGGAATAGGAATGATTTCATGTGACATTGCCTATCTATTCAAAAGTGGTTCGCATCCAATTTCCCATACAAAAAAGGGTTTGTTCAATTCTGATAAAGTACGTATCTTTGCTTTTACAACAGTTAACCAAATATGAAGCACCTAAAGGCCCTCTCCACATCTATCTGACTAGATTTGTACATAGTATTGTTACAGAATTTGAACAGACACAGACATGCTTCATCAGTTTTTTTCAGTTGAACTCCAAAGGGTATTTGGGTTCAGATGTTGCTTATCTCTGCATTCTTGAATGCAGCTGAAGAACGTTGAAGCGGCAAATGTGCCTCCAATGGGTTTATCATCTGGCTAAACTGGTGGGATTTTCTCTTTGAAGTGACCCTAACTGTTTTGTTCAGAGTGTGTTTGTGCATCAAATATTGAGTAGATATACTATTCACACACAATTGTATACACACAGCCATAGAGAGGAGTCTCCATAGGGTACACATAAACCATTAGCCCTGCTGGAAAATAGCAGCACATCCCCTTGCAGCTGTGTTACAGTCCTGTTGAAGGGAAGTGAGAAATAAGACAGTCTCTTATGGTGGATGGAGATAGGTAGGCTTTCTTCACTTGTTTGAATGATTAAGCTGAGGTGTTTGTAAGAGATGAGAAATTAATGTATCATAACTTCATAAAGTGAAGCATTTAGAAGTTGTGCCAGTGGAATTATCTGTGTGATCCCACTTACTGCCTGTATACATATATGCAGTATGCAGTCCCCTCAGTGAGTTCTCCAAGAAATAGTTCAATTGGCTTCCACACCAGTCACGGTATTTCAGTTTTAAGAAGCTATGTGTTAAAAAGCTTCCACCACTGTCACCCTGTATGACTTTTACTGAAACTGTTACACAAAAATTTCTTGAGCAGCAGAATGGAGATGACAAAAGACCCATGCTAATGGTAATCATAGAGGGGAAATAAAATAGCATTTTCGCAAATATATAAGGCAGTAATGTAACAGACATTAGGCTCTTTATTTCTGTGTTCCAGTCTGTTTATTGTTTATAAAGAATAACTGCAAAGCAAAGAAAAAACACAACAAACAATTAATGAAATGGACTAAATCCTGCAAATTCTCCCTGCATATATTTCCCATTGACTTTTTTATTGCTGTTGTTTTGAATATTAATAGTTGTAGTAAACATGTTTTACATACTATTCTTCAAGACCCTATTCAAGTTTTCTCCTCTCTGAGATTGTTCCCCTTTTGGAAAGAGCACTGAAGAATAGAGGATTAAGGTACTTGGGAGCATGATTAACTTCCTCTATAGTTTAGATGTCTAGTTGTAGCTGACGCTACAGTGCCACTGTCACTAAGATCCAGTTGATGGATCCTAGAGAGCACCTCTAACCATTAATCTGACCAAAACCAGGTGTCTCCTTTAGAATGAGATGAAAATGAGATTAGAGAGCCTGCTCTCATGTAGATACCTACACTCTAGATACCAAAACTTAGAAAGAAAAAAATATCCCACCTTGAAGTATTCATTAAGAACTCAGATATCTCTGAAAGGCAAATCTTAAGGAATAATTCCAGTTACACTCCTGCCAGAATTGGAGGTTCCTGAACAACCCAGTCATGTGCTTGGTAGTCTTCTCTGTATACATATACTCTCAGGAAACTCTACAAAGACATATCATCCCCAGGTATCAGTCTCCAGTCCAGCAGTCCAGTTATTGCATTAGGAAGACTCTATGCACAAGGCAATAAGACTCACCTCTCAAAGCCAAGTCAAGCACAGTAGCACTTTAATATGGCTCCAAACATTTTAGAGCAGAGTTAGTTTTCACCCAGACAGCTCTAAGAAGGTTGGTGCCCATATGCTGCTTATGACCACCTAGGATCTGGAAAAAAGGCCTTTTCCTACCTGTTTCCCAAGTGTCTTGGCACAGTTGGTGTTGACAGAACATGCCCATTATGCACCATTACTATCTTTCCCCTTTCCAAATGCTCTGCTGAGACTTTACCTAAAAACAAGGTAGTAGCCACTGTGCTCCAGAGTAATTGCAAAATTCTGTTAGAGAAACACAGATTCTTTAACTCAATTAAATAGCTTATGCCATGTCCTCAAGTACTTCTTGGTATTAAGGTAACATTGCATGCTTTTATGTATTTCTGTCTAAGCACCTGCAGAGTTTTATTCTTCTTGAATTCTGAAGTTACGTCAGTCATTAATTGCCCTTATCCTCTCAACACATCCATGAGTCAAAAAAAAAAAAAAAAGTAACCTTTGTTTTCCCATTGGAACTAAAGTCAGGTCAAGACCTCTCATTCGCTGGGAATGAGATACCCTCGTATCTTTGTGTCCTGGTTTCAGCTGGGATAGAGTTAATTTTCTTCTTAGTAGCTGGTACGGTGCTGTGTTTTGAATTCAGGATGAGAACAATGCTGATAACACACCGATGTTTTAGTAGTTGCAGAGCAGTGCTTACACAGAGCCAAGGACTTTTCAGCTTCTCGTGCTGCCCTGCCAGCGAGGAGGCTGGGGGTACACAAGGAGCTGGGAGGGGACAGAACCAAGACAGCTGACCCAAACTGGCCAAAGGGATATTCCATACCATATGACGTCATGCTGAACAATTAATATGGGGTGGCTAGCCGGGGGGGGGGAGTTACCGCTGCTTGGGGACAGGCTGGGCATCGGTCAGCGGGTGGTGAGCAATCCACGTTGGGCGCCAAAAAGAACTGTTGTGGTTTGACCCAGCAGGCAGCTTGAGCACCACACAGCCGTTCACTGACTCTCCCCCTCCCCCAGTGGGATGGGGGGGAGAATTGAAAAAAACTCGTGGGTCGAGATAAAGACAGTTTAATAGGACAGAAAAAGAAGGGAGATAATAATAATAATGATAATAATAATAATATGTACAAAACAAGTGATGCACAATGCAATTGCTCACCACCCAGGACACTTTGAAATTACAGCTTAAGAAAAATAATGTCCAGCTTTGCAGAGTTACCTCTGAGTTGTCCTGCTGCCCAGCAAAATTCATACTTCGCATCAGGTTACGAAAGATTCAAACAATGTATTGGAGCAGGTACACATCTGCCACAAGGATCCACAGATGACATTTAGATAGACAGAGACACTACTATCTACACCAGGCAAAGAAAGGAATGATCCTAAGTTTCATTCCCAAAGGCAGAGGGTTTCTCAGACACGACTGACATACACAAATCACTAAGCCAAGCCAGCCTGAATACAGAGACTCTTCCCAATTCAAATGCCTCTGTAAAGGCTAAGTAAATCTTATTTTCAAATCTCCACTTAGCCTTACAAGGATTACAGATTCACACTCAAGTGTTCATCTCCAAGAATGGGGCTCTCTGATACAGTCTGGTCAAGCTCCTTGCTGAAGCTCTTCCTGAATGCAAAAAATTGCACGTACCACAGCAGTGAAGCTGACTGTCTTTGCTAGCTGCTTAGCAAGGCTGTCAGTTCTCTTCTGGCCTAAGCATTGTTTGGGTCCAACCACTAATCTAATTCTAGGAAGGATTTTGGACAAGTTACTTTCTTTCTGTTTGAGTCTCTGCCTATTTTCCTCTGAGATTGTTGTAACATAAAATTAAATTCCAATTACAAAATGAGCCAGATTCTTGGTCCTAGACATGATTTTCTTGGCAATGCAAACAGGCTTTGGGTGGAAGGTAGCCTCATGCAGTAGAAAATAACCACTAACTCTCGCTAACACGTAGTACAGGTGACATCAAAAGATCCAACAGTTACCATCCTGGTTCCCTACTAATGTACACAGCAGTTAAAAACTGGACACTGTGGTTGCTTTCTTCTTTACAAACACTAGAAATGTTTCTGCAGATTTAACCACTGGGGCTGCACTAAATTAGTGATGTCTTTTCCCATGCACTGTTTCAACTTATCTGTCCTTCTATCAAATGTATCCAAAAAATAATGCAAGATTCTACTTTGCATGGGGAAGACACACACACACACACACAAAAGATTACATTTTCACATTCGAAGCACAGAGCAGCTGTAGAATCCTTCCCCCATCCCAGCACATGCACATGAAGGAAAATCCACTGTTCTTTGTACCTTACATTTCTTATGTGCTTTGAAATGTTCACTCTAGGTTTTATTTTCAAATTAAACAGTTTCTTCTCCATTTATTTCCCAGGCCAATCTGTTTTATAAGGAATTAGACTGGCTCATACGTCTCAGGTGACTAGTTGATCAGCTGATGGTTTCAAATGAGCTGGTCAAGAACTTGCAGGAAATACAGCAATCATATTGAAATGAACTTGTCTCTGAAAAAGTAAGAATTTTTGCTACGTGGTTTCCAAATAAATGTTTTGTTTTTAATCTTGTTTATATTTAAAGTAAAATAAGGAGTTAAATGAAACTCCATACAAAAAAAAAATAAAAAAAAATAAAAAAAAATTATCTTGTGGTTCCAATGAATGCTCTTTTGTTTTGTTTTTTTTTTCTTTTGTTCACCAATGGTTTTGGAGGAGCAGAACATTTTAATACAGAAAACAACAGTTAGGTTGAAAAGTAAAACAAAATCCTTAGTACATATTTCACTCTTCTTTTACAAAGAGCAATTTTCTATTAGCATCCAGAGAATGAAAGAATATCTTTGGAAAAATACACAGGAAACACCTTATGAAATGAATCATTTTACCATACAGGGTACTGGAAAAACAACCCAGTGTGTTCAACTCCTGTGAAAGGATGTGAAAACAGAACAATACAGCTACAGGTGTTCTTTATGTATTTACACATGAACAACTTTAATAAAGAGCACGCTTCTAATTTGATTCAGGCCGGGAAACGCTCCTCATACACACCAACTTCAAACACCAGGCCAGAATCTTAAAGGAGAAAATATAACTAGAATAGATATAAAACACTATTACTTTGCCATTCAAGCTATATTTTATTTGTCTGTATAAGGTATAGCAAAATGAACAGATACTTGTAACAGATTTTGGTCACTTCTAACAAAAGAGCTTTTGACTGGAAGGCATTCTGTGAAATGACAGGAAAGAAAGTTTTATAACAAACACAGAATTTGTTTTATTATGGGCATTTGATGTTTATTTAAATTGTTACATAGGAATAGCTTTATAGAATAAGACTTTTGAGTAGATTTTTTTTTTCTCTTTCCTCCTATGTCTGTTCCAAGCTATGTTCATACTTCTTTGATGTTCATAATTCAATTTCCACACTCTTCACGGGATAAAAAAAATGATTTATGTAGAAAATTATCCTCTGAAAGGCACCTCAATCAACATCACACCTTTGTGTTTATTTGTAGGATGTCACTTGCACAAATTGAAGTGAGAGCAGGGAGTATATAGTGAACACAATTCATCAAGAATAAGAATTATAAAAGAGAAAAATAAAGACTCTGGTATATGAAAGTTTCTTCCTTAGTGCATTTATAATCAACCAATTTCCTCTCACAGTTTTTCTGTAAAGTAAGACCTGTATCCTTCCCAGAGTTTGTTTATAAGCCATACAATTCCAACTAACCATACTTAAAGGCATGTCATAAACTATTTTATAATGTGGCATGAATTTTTCCCCTGTGTGAATAATCACTGGACACATAAATTGTTCCTTTTGCCAAGACAATATTTCCAGTTCTTGATAACAATGTTTTTAACTAGCTTCCAAGAAAAGTTGCCACTTGGTTACACATCCATGTTCAGTTCCTTTTCCAACGATCTTCCATTCAAGTCACAAGGTTCACAGACAAAAACCTCAAGTGTCCTGCACGAAAATTCAAAAAATATCAACTGCCCCACAGTTAATGTTATACTGTACGTACATATACTTACATACAGTTTTGCAAAACTTAGTTTACCAACCAGCTTTACCCATGGGAATGTAACTTTACCTCTCTTGCAGCTAAGGGGTCCATTTGCCCAGAGACTCTCCTGTTTCTGAGAACTGCCTGTGAATTCCATAATGATGAGACATGATGGTGGTAGAGAGCTTTGCACCAGCAACACCAACGGCCAAGCTCAGAAGCACTGATTTTTGGCAGAAGCAAGCAGCTGTTTTTTCACAGAAGCACTGTCTCTGTCTCAGTTCTCACAGGTTCCATTTTTGCAGATCTGAAATCTTTATGTTGATTTTCTCTTTTTGTCCTCCTTTCTTAGTTTTTTTTGGAAGAATGAAATGGGAAAAACAAAGCCCAGGGGAACAACTTACACCAGGATATCACTTCTCTTACTGCACCATACTACCAGTGTTATCATGGCACATGTTAACATGACTGGGATCAAGATCAGAGTTATGAGAATTTCATCTGGTGGATCTTCCCAGAGAACCTTTTCCGAAGTACAGTTTGAAAAGAATTGTTTATGAATTCTAGTGATAAAGCCCTCTGCAAGGGGGTTTGGCCAAAAGCAGCTTGCGTTGTTGGCTTCACGTTCTGTGCACTGGGTAAAGTTATCGTAATACCTAGGAGAAGAAGAAAATGAAGAAGAGAAGTTTAAATAGAACACATATGTATATTATACTTACACAAACCAAAAATGGGTGCCATACATAATCTATAAGGTTGGGTCTATCATGTAGATACTCTGCTGAAGGAACTTTAATGGAAGCTGTGGGTATCAAACACAACATAATGAGTCAGAGGGAGAGCAGACTCACTTGTACTCATACTACCAAGAGATTTCATGTGAAATCCTGAGATCCTGGATAGACAGCAGTCAAAACCCTGTCTTTTGGGTACTGTCACTATAGCCAGGACCTCCTAAAGCCATTTAAGTACTGCAGAATTAGAACCCCCACAGCAGAGACATCTACAGCATCATTAAAAAACATGCACACAAATGTGGCATGAACAGGACATTTTGAGCAAAATATGCATAATTTGTGCCTCATCTATCATTGGACATGAGGTTGTAGCAACAATGATGATGTGACGCTGGCACTGAACCACAGCATGCATTACTGTGTAATAATTTTAGTTCTGTTGCACCCCTAGGCAGCAAGAAGATAATGGGAAAACAAACACAAAAAAGACAGCTTTTGACAACCTTTATCTTTGACAACCTTCTCAACTCCAGCAAATGCTCAACAGGAAAAAAAATCATTCCTATTTATTTATGTGCTCAATACTCATGAAAGATTGGGAACCCCTTGTAATGACTAAAACTTGGTTTCAACACAGCACGTCCTGAAACTTACTTGTCCAGGGATAACTTGTATTTACGGGAATNAAGAAACAATATGCCCAATGAGTAATCGGATGGGTTTTGTGGTGTTATCATAAGCCAAAAAAAAATCAGGAAGCAAATGGAGTATGGGGGAAGAGATCGGAAATTAAGAAGAAAAGAGTTTCTGGTCAGTACATGAATAGGGGAAGAAATAAGGAAGCTGAATTATTGTCTGTTGCATTTTTATATATATCTTCCAGTCCTGTGTGACTCAATAAACTCAATTCAAAGTGAAATTAAAAATAGAAAGGAAAGAACAAGACATGACACCTCAAGGGATAGCATTCTGCATTATTATTTGAAGGCACTACCCTCTCTTTCACTCCTGATGAATGACTCTGTCTTACATTAAGTAACACAGGGGACAAATGCTGACTCAATCCATTGCTATGAAGTAGCGGAGGAGAGTGTCTGGGTCAAAACTGAAGACTGTCTAAAGCCTGTATCTCAGGAGAAATGCCTGCCTGCCTCTGCTACAATAGCACAGGTTGGGAATACAAGCTGCAGAGTAACGTTCTCAGAGCTGTGTTCATAGAAGGAGAAAAGGCTTCACAGAAAGTTTTTTCTGCAACCTCATCAGAGTTCTCATTCTTGGGGAGTTTGAGTTGATTGTGGGATGATCTCACAAGTCCACACCTAGACGCTCTGTCACGCAGACGCATACATACACAATGTATGTATATTTTAAGCAAAGCAACTAGAAAGGAAGCTTTTGTGACAAGGTCAGCAGCCACAGTCAAAAAGAAAAACAGGAAATAAGCTAAAAATAAGATAGAAATATTAGCTGTTTGTTATTTTAATAGTGCCATTCTTCCATGCGACCCCATAGCATCCATTCTCTTTGTTCTTGGACTAAATTAGAATCTAAAGATGTCTAGCTGGGTATGGGAGAGACAGTCCCAGAGGACCTGAAGAAAAATACATCTAAGGGCATGTCTACGAGGACTGACAGACTACAATGCCGAGACAGCAGAGGTAGGATCAAGTTGCCCAGACAGGTCAATGTTCTGCCTAGTACAGACACTAGGCAGGGCTCCAGAGAGCATCGGTCTCTGCTCCAGTCCTGCTCCGTGCCATGCTCTGGCAAGCAAGCCTGCCCCACCAAAGTTGCTTTAGGTCCTTGCTATCACAACCACCTCAGTTTGCCTATCTGCTTGTGCACAGTAACAAAAGCAATAAATCCAGGTAACCTGCAGACTTCATAGAAATGGACCCTAAACTGAAAGATTTTATAATGCTAAAACTTCTTTTTTTTTTTTTCCGGATGGTCATAATGTCCTATAGAAAGTTCACTATTCTTCCAAGAATTGTGTGTTGTTGTTTTTCTTCAAAAATTTTAGATGGTGCAATCAAAAACATTTCCCACTGATTTTGCATTTCAAGTCCAAACATAGCCAGAAAAATCTGATTAAATGATGCCAATAGGCCAGATAAAAATAATTAGGGAGTTATATTGAAAGACTGAATCCCTAAGAGCCAAAATAGAATATAAATGTTATCTTAGTAGTTTGAATTCCTCACTATTTTCCCTTAATACTCTCTCTCAAAACAAAAAGGTTACCTATAACTGTTTTTCCAGGCAATTGTGAGAATGTAAATAAGAAAAAAACTCACCTGAGAACTATGTGTCTGACAGTAAAGCTCAATTCACTCAAATATTGGTGTGATTTAGCAACTCAGAGTTTATGCACTGCAACAGAAAGCTCACATTTTAACAAAAAATCCTCTGCATGGTACTGTGTAACAGCTGCTTTAGAAGGGAGCAACTGAATTCTAATTACAATGGCATGGACATTTTGTAGTTCATGGACTGATTTGCAAGTGTTTTTTGTTTATTCTTTTTTTTTTTAAGAGGAAGTAAGGGTTAATAAATATATAATGCAAATTCGATTTTCCTATGCTTAATTGTCTTATGCCTTATGTAATTCCCTTTATTCAAATTCTAAAGGCTAGAGTAGGAAGCCTTTTCGTTCTCTAAAATAAAATGCCTATCACAAAGAAGTCTTGGCCTCTGACTGGAAGCACTTCAACACAAATGCATAAAAATTACACACTTTGTGAAAGGAAAGTAAAAATGACATTTTCTACTTATTTCCAGAACAAGTAATTGGAGAGCAGCACAGTACTACAAGCTCCAATACTTCACCTCTCAGATTATAAGGAGGTGTGGGAAGGTTATTATTCTCTGTGCTGAGCCACATTTTCATCTCTTTCAGGCTAGCTACAAGGACCCTTGCTAGTTAATAATCAGAAAAGGTACATTCACTGGGAGCCATATCACAAACTTTGTGATCAGTGGGTTGAAAAATTAATGTAGCTGCAAGTTTCAGCTCAGTTTACTAGGCCACTACTGAAAAACAAAAACTAAGCATAGTCTGAGCACTGTAATTCATATGAAGATGTGCTTTCCACTGGTATGCTCAGGAGAATCACTGTAAGTTTTATTAAGGAACCAGCTACTTAGTCATACTGCATATTATTGAAAATACTCACTTTCAAAGAACATTAAAAACACTTAAATGCTCTTTGAAGCAATCTCTGAGCTGTAACACAATTGTCTTAAAAAACTATTTTCAATATTCTAGAACAATACTATAATTTGCGGAGTGCAAATACTTTTTCTCCAGTACTTTATGTTTCCACTTAAACAGATAATAAAAATCATGTGGTTAGTTTTTGTAAAAACTGAGACAGTTTTATTTTGTGAGTTATTTGCCTGTGAGAAAATGTGTTTATATATTTATGTATAACCAAGAACCTGGACAATGGGTATTTATTATCAGGGATGCTAGCGTACACATGTGCCTTAATGGGACAGTGCTTCATGAATCGCCTACTCAAACTATTTAAATAGACATTTGGATGTACTGCATCTCACCCACTTCAGAGTACGCAGTCACCTACCACTCAGGGCACTGCACTCGAAGTGGGGGTTTGAGTCTTATCCAGAGTTTCCCACATCCCCAAGGAGGAAAATGGTAAATTCTTTCTCCTTCTTCCTCAACCTCCTTGCACAGAAAAACTACAGAGATGATTGGTTTACAAACACACAAAAAAAAAATACAATTCCCTCCTCCAAATTTCTATTAACAATGAGATCAAGAAACCAAATAGATTGTTTCATTAAGAGCTTCCACAAATGGGCACTTTCCAATGCAAAAATGTTCTTTCAAAAAATCCTGAACAGCTCTTAAAATGCAGAGTACCATATATCACCTTATTCAAGACAACGGTTTTGAACGGCACTGGCAGCAGACCACTGGCAGTTCCAGTAAGAGAATGCCCTCTATCTAGTACTCTTGAACAGACCATCCCTGAAACTCTCTGTATACACACAGTCAGAGATGTTTTGCCATTGCTTAATGAGATGGATCGGGAATTAAAACAAAAACAAAACAAACAAACAAAAAAAAAAGGAAAAAAAGAAAAAAATCATCACAGTTACACTATCCTGCTTTACATAAATCAGCTTCATTATTAGTGATATAATATAATTATGGAAAGGTCTTGCTGTCAAACAGACAGCTACACAATATGAGTTAATTTTTGTTGTTCTGAGTCCACTGAGTATTCATAAAATATGGGAAAATTCTCTCTAGCATAAATAAGTCTTGATGTAAATCAGGCAATAGATACTCCAGGGACACTCATTTCTGCTACTCCACAATCCTGATTAGGAATTTAGAACCACCGTTCCAGGGTATTACAAATTACGTGGCATATTTCAGTAAATAAAGATGTTTTAAGCATCTCCTTATTTTTTTAAAGGTTCAACCACCAAGAAATTTCCTTAGACATAATCATATGTTAAATTACAGTTCAGACTGAATCATCATCCTTGTCATAACCTCCACCCAGCCTGGAATGAGAAATGCTGAAATAATAATTATAAATATCATACGATGAGAAAGGCTCTTCTTACAGTACTTCCAGCTGAAGCAGAGGCAGGAAGTACCAAACAACCTCACACACACACACACACACAAGGCCTACTTTTGTGTGATATCTAGTCAGATTTTATAGAATTATTTTACAGAATTTAAGGGTGTAACTATCTGGATGAACTTCAAATAATAATCCAAACCTTAAGATGATTATCTCCTGAAGTTTCACCATTACATTTGAAATAAAGCTTTAGTTTTGTTATCAGCTATGAGCCTACAAAATAGTGGAATGCTTCTGAGCTTTTTTCATTCAACATCTCCCCAAACAGATTTGTGTCTGTATCTCACCATTCCTTTACATCTGCCAAGAGGAGTGTTCTCACAGACACACTTGAACTTCCTAACCAGATCAGATTTGCTGTTGTGCATTTTCAATACAGAATTCAGCCAAAAGAAAATAATAAACCACAAAACTTAAGGAAGGAAATGAATGTGGAAAAAAAAAAACAACTTGCTGGTTTAATGACACCATCATAAAGTATAGTTTACGCTCATGCCACTGAATAATGGACAGATTTACTCACTTGGGTTGAAAATAATCAATACATTCTGATGTCCCTTGAAATAATTACAGATCTCCATTCTTGGCTTCAAATCAACAGCTGTCCAGAAAATGAAAACTGGTTGAACAAACCTAACTGAAAACCCCCAAATACACAACTATTATTAACTTTTTGTTAACTTCCTAAAAATATAGCAAGACAATATAAATGTAAAGAGCAACTGTAGATTTAAACAGTAGTTTATATACTTAATATCCATCTCCAATGAGCAATAGAAGCTACTGCATTAAGCAATTCTAGAACGGGGAGGGAAATATAGCCCAGCACCAGGTACTAAGTTATAAAAGTCAGAAATTTAGTAGCACTGGAATTTTACCAACCCAGAAGCTTCTACTAGGAAGTGGGCTTTGCCTTCCACCGTTCCTGAGCTATAGTTTAATTACTTAGTTGTAAACACAACCCATTGTTCGGGAACACCAGTTTAGAGGGGAAGCGTTTTCTAAAGCCAACACTATGCTATGGCTACGGGAGCCAGTCCCATATCTCCCCTGTATTAGACAAAATCAAAACGGGAAGTGGATGGAAATCCTAATCCTGCAAAAACTTAAGCATATGTATCCAACATCTTATATGCACCTCACTACCCATGTAGCCATCACCATAAGTGACGATGTGTGGAGAAAGAGGTACTTAATATCCCAAAGAGTCTGCACTGGGTCTCAGATACTGTCAGCCACCTTATGAATTCCCACCTCTGTGGCAGAGAGAGAAACAGAGATACAGGGAAGGCACTGGGCAGGGCACAGGAAAATGCAGGATGCAAGAGCAGCACGTGGAACTTGCATCATGGAATTCAAACACTGAAATGTTTTGCGAGTGTCTGGCTTGCAAAGATTCATTCATGTACTGTATCTTCCAGACAAAGAGTTTGTTTTGATCCTTACAGATTATTACAACATTGCAGTGTCACTCTGCTCTAGCAGTGATCTGGCTCAAGAACTAGGGCTTTAATACAGTTTGTTTAAACCTTTATTTACTATGCTATTCCATGAACAACGAGTTATATCAGAACACATTACTTTATCATGAACTCTTCAGGGACAAGGACTAAAATGAAGAAGGCAGAACTACTCCAAAGAAATCCTTCTAGAGCTAGCTTTCAGAGAAAAAACGTATGTAGCAATGAAGAAATACATGCTATTTTAGTGTGCTCAATATTTACAGGAGGAATATAAAAAAAATAAATGTATACTTTTCATGTCCATTACAATAAAATCCTTACAATAAAATTTTTATGTATGTATACATTTATATGTGTATACATATAACTGAGCTTTAGGGGCCATGGAAAGCTAAACAATCTTCTACCACCTTCTGTTGGAAAAATGCTTCCTGATTTTTGCAAATATTAATGGCACCAATCACAGTGGTGAACATGGATACTATTGGAATTTTCCAAGTTGAAGCAAATCCTTTCAACAGTTCAATGCAACAGATATTAAGCTGCTATATTAATTAACATGTACATTGGACGCTGCATTTCTGGCTTAAAATTGTACATTATTGTAAGAATAGGATCATTTGTGACTCACTGTTTTTAAACCACTGCTCAGTTTATATTTATAAAGTTGAATCACCTTTGGTGATAGAGCAGCTGATAGAGACTATAGTTACAACTGCAGCTCATTTTCACATAAGCTCTTGAGACATAACGAAGTCGTTTGTTAAAAAGTTCCTCGGTAAACAGATGTCCTCAGATTTGCAGCAGCAACCCTGCTATCTCAATTCAGAATGAACTTAACATGTAACATCGCAAACAGGACTGAGGACTGGATCCCGTACTATTTTAGGAAGTCTGATGCCTGTTCTTTGCCCTGCTCCAACACCAGCAGATACAGTAGTAACACTGACATTTGATGGAACAGAGGGAATGGCAAGAGGGAAAGGAAGGGCCATTTGTTATTCATCGAAAGTTGAGAGAAAGCAGAATCATTTTAAAAACAGATTTTAGTGTTGTGAGCTAAAAAAGATATCTCCAATGACCAAACCTTGAGAAAAAAGCTTAACCATAAAATATATTTGGAAAGGGAACGAGACTGTATGTGGAAGAGAAAGTATTAATTAAAAACGACCTTTTTACCATATTGTATATTTCACTTTAGAAGACTATGATATCACAGTAATGAAGATAACAGTAATTCTGATGTCTTTTCTCACCTCCTTTTTATTCTCTCTTGCATGAAGGGTTTCTTGGGATATATTTATTTATTTAGTATTTTGTGCTTCATTTTATGTTGTGAGCAGAGCTAAAGCATGTAGTCTGTATCTGGAGGGACATGAACCATTATGGGACCTACAATAAGTTGTTTAGAGACAGATTTTTACCAATGTTGAAATCCCTACAGATAGTCACTAGAAGCACCTGAAATTACATGTGTTATTTTGCAGTCAGTAGAAAACAGATGACTGGATACACATGAATTCCCTATGAAGCATATGCAAGTCCTCTTTCTTCCCCCTTCTCTTGGTGATCAGTAAAGTGTCTGTAGCTGAACTGCAGCTACAATTGTTCCAAAACTATTTGGGAATTCAGGTCATATTACCAAAAAACAAGGGTGGTTTACCACTGCACAGATAATAATGTTTCTATTCTCTGTTGTATTCCTCCCCCTCCAGCACCAAGATCTGCACTCTTCAGGAATCAGCTTCTGAGCCATGCAGCACCATGCTGGAGCACACACAAGGAACTGTGGTGGCTTGCCCTGCAGACACACATGAAAGAGAGGTGCTGCCAACACAATCTGCGTGGGCTCTTCCGTTAGATCTCTCTGTTCCTTCTTTGTCCCTCTGTAAAATGAAGCTAAAGTAGCATTGTCTAACCTCACAAAAATACTGTATAGTAAGACAATACAGTCTCTAATGACTACCTTAATAGGGACCATATGCATATTATACGAATAGTGGCACATTTTCAGCATCATTTCATAACATCTTCATTCAAAAAGCCACACATGTAAGTATCCCCGCAGTGACAGTGAGAGGACAGACACTACTGAAAAAATGAATAAGCAAATAAAACCAGCTTGGATGACTGTATAGTTTTGGTTTCAAAGTCAGAAAGCAGTTATGAAATGCTAGCTAAAATAAAACAATTGGTTTCTAAATACGGGATGGTAACACAAAAGAAGCATGTAAGTGCTATTTCAGACACTGACTTTTGCACTGAAATGTGCAAACATTTCAATGGTTTGTATTTTTTACTAATGGTTATATGCAAAAAAAAATGTATTGCTAATAATGCCAATGGATCATCTAATACCTTTCATTCATTTCTTTACACAGGAAGCAAATGTTCTCATTGTCTTACAGATGACAAAACTCAACCATACTACAGATCCACAATTTGCCTGTAGCAAAGTAGTTCATGGCAGAAATGGGGATAGAGCATGAGTCTCCTGGGCCCCAGATACAACCAATGATGCTTACTAGGACTATATAAATCTGAAGATCCTGAAGTGACCAAACCCAACTCAGAAATGAAGCAAAGAACAGAGACTATACCTACATAAACTGGTGAGGCTGCTTCTATTACTGGTTAACTCCTCACAGGGAATCACACTGACACAGACAGGGGTGAAGCAAGGACTTCCCACAGGATGCAAGAACACAAGCCAAGCCAGACTGTGCATTTGAGGGGCCAAATACCCCATCCTCCCCAGTAAATCTGTGTCTATCCTCTGTAAGAAAAAGAAAGAAAGAAAGAAAGAAAGAAAGAAAGAAAGAAAGAAAGAAAGAAAGAAAGAAAGAAAGAAAGAAAGAAAGAAAGAAAGAAAGAAAAGAAAGAAAAGAAAGAAAAGAAAGAAAAGAAAGAAAAGAAAGAAAAGAAAGAAAAGAAGAGGTGTGTGGGGGTGAATATTCATCTTCCACTCAATTTTCAAGTCCATTTTAAGCTTTCAGTATGACAGGACAGGACATGATGTATATGGAAGTAGTTAAGACTGCAGAAGACCAAACACTGCTAAGACTTCAAAGCTACAGTGAAGCACAGACATCACTGCAGAGCACTCTCAGAAGTAACCCCAGCTATCATGATATTCAGCCTACTTCAAGTTGTTTGATGATACTAATTTGGGAGGCTCACCACTGCAGACAAGATGCATGAAGACACTATTATTTATAACCACTTTTAAAAGGTAAGTAAGGAAACTATGAAGGCCCAAGTGATCAAGGTTTCTGGTGCCTGTCTAATGAAAACTGAACTTTGATTCTTCTCCTGTAACAGCAACTGGGGTACTGTTGGGTACTGAAAACAACTCTCTCCTTGTGAAATCGCTACTAATTAAGCTCCTCTTACAACCCTTCCCTCAGTTAAAGCAATCTCTTTCACATACTTTTGTGAAACTTCTGGGAATTTCATGTCTTAAGCTTACCACTTTTCCAAATGTTGTTAAAGTCAGCTAAGGGGCTCAATAGCTACTAAGAGGGACTGGCACACTGACACAGACCATGACTACATGTGACTTAATTCCTTAAGAAACCAGTCAGCTGCCAGAAAGTGGCCTGTTTTTCAGAGGAAGTGGAGCTCTAGAAAAGCTCAGTCTTCAGTCTCTGGGGATTACTCAGACAACAGAGCACCAGGTCCAGTACGATCTGACAGAGGGGAAAGGAAGGATGCCCTGAACTTCTTTCTGTTCTTTCCACTATGCCTGACTGATATACATAAGAAAGGAAAATGCTGTCTGTGGCAAACTCATGGACAGAAATCAAAGTACAAAATTACACCTGATCAATTATCTCCGGACTTACATAAAAGTGCAACAGCCTGAAGGAGATCTGTCAGTGACTGAGACCTGAAGCTGCTCACTTGCAAATAGGGAATATATGAACCACCATCTTTAGTTCACAATTCTTACCCAGTATACAAGATACCCTGTACCTCAGTCCTGAGCAAATGCAAGAGGCTCTGTTCCCAGAGAGTTCATGGATGTAAGTTCCAGTTACATTTATGTTGCTGAAGACTGCATAAATTTCCCAGGTTAAAGGAAACTTATTCACATATTAATTCTGCATAGTCATATACCTCCTCTTTCACCTTGTTTTCACAAAAAGCAGACCTCAGCACACAGGCCAGATGAGCCCCCTGACAAGCTTCAACTGAGCCCTGATAACGGACTATCGACAAAGAAAGCTTCTGGAGCACTGCACAGCAAGTGAACCACACCACAATACCAGAAATCAGACACAAGATGGAGGCGGGACTCATTACATTTTGCTTTGATCTTGCTTCATTTCCCTGCAAATGCATCAAGTTTCTATCTTTCATCCCATGATCAAAACCCTGCCTAGATTCAGCAAATGACTTGCCAATTTTAAGTTTTGCACAGTTCCAGCAAACCTTACTACAGGAAATTTATGTTACATAAATTTGCATATCCTGACAACTTAAAATCATATTTCTGAGACATGCTGCAAATAAGTCAGTAAAGGTGAGGAGGTAAAACAGATTTAAGGATTCATAATACTTTTGCAACTACTTTAAACTTGATTTTCACACCTACTGTTTTTCCCTTCCACAATTTCTCATTAAAACAATGACCTCATAAAAGATCTTTGACATCTGGGAAAACATACATTTCATAACAAAAAAGAATGAGTCAGGAAATAAATAATTCCATTTATCTATAGACCAGATAGAATCATAGAATCATAGAATCATAGAAACACAAGGTTGGAAAGGACCTACAAGATCATCTAGTCCAACCGTCATCCTATCACCAATACTACCCACTAAGCTACAAAATCATATCTTGAAGCACCTTGTCCAGGCGCTTCTTGAACACCATGAGGGACAGTGACTCCACCGCCTGACCACTCTTTGGGAGAAAAGTTTTTCCTTATATCTAACCTAAATCTCCTCAGGCGCAACTTGTGGCCATTTCCTCGAGTCCTATCATTAGTTATCTGAGAGAAGAGGCCGATCCCCTCCTCATCACAACCTCCCTTCAGGAAGTTGTAGAGTGCAATAAGGTCTCCCCTGAGCCTCCTCTTCTCCAGACTAAACAATCCCAGCTCCCTCAGCCGCTCCTCATAAGACTTGTGTTCCATACCCCTCACCAGTTATTTATATCTCACCAGATATTTAAGTGAGATATTATTATATCTCACCAGATATTTAAGTTCAGCTCAGCCACACAAAAAGAAATCTCAGGTGTTTCTTATATATATGGAATTGGGAATGTTCTTAAGAGACCCAATAGCATTTATGTGCCCTAAAGAAGCTGATCTTTCAGAGTAAACTCAGGACACTGATTCCAGTCTTAAATACAAATTTTTGCTCTTGGCAATACTTTCGCAGCAGGCTTGCTGTCACCTATGGAATCTTGTCACCACCAACTCATCTGCGACCACTTGCCACCTCTCCAGGTACTGCAAAGAGGGGACATGGTTCTTGACAGACGAAAAGCAGGTTTTGTACATCTAAACATACATTGCCCATGAGTAGAAAGGTTCTTCTGTATTTTCAAAACATCTCTCAGACTTTTCACAAGACCTGTTTTGCAAGCCTGTTTGTCCTAAGATATATAGGAGGTACTGTTGTGGTGGATGTTACTATTCACTGATAACTGTTTTCTACTCTCTCCAAGTGCTATT
>VXAA01005741.1:56230-72089 GCA_013399115.1 Anseranas semipalmata | reverse complement strand
CCCGCTTCTGCTCCAATGCAGAAGCAAGCTTTGCTTTTGGAAAGACATACTGTGCTGCTAGCTTTAAAGTAAGCAAAATGATGCATGGGTGCAAGTTAAAAGAAACCTGCATGAACAGCAGCAGAGTTTGTAGTTTTGCCTGGGGCCCTGGCTAGAATCTCTGTTGAATAACTAAGTCTGTAGTTGAATAACTAGTCTGTTGAATAACTATGCTTCAACAGCAAAACAAATGCATACAAAACCACAAAGAGACCTTCCCTAACATTGCAGCCCCAGCAAAATTGCCAACTTGAAAAAAAAAAAAAAGTGCTCCTGTTAATTGAACTCACCATCAATGAATTAGCCCTAATCCTTTGAGAATTAATCTACTATTACACCAATCATATTAATCCTACTATTGGCAATCTAACTTTTTCAAATGTAGATGAAAAACTAGATGAGCATGGCCATTAACTGCTTTACTGGCAAAGTAATGTGGGAGTGGTCACTGCTAAACCCTAGCAATGTTCTGCTAAACTTAGGTCTAATGAAATGTAGCATTTCTCTAGGAACAAAGTTCCTCCTCCAGCCAAATCACTGAACACACTGAAAAATCCTAACCCTCAAATTCAACAGCAGGAAAAACAAAATCACAGCTAAACCACAGACCTAGAGTAGAATTCCTCAGCAGTAGTGTTTTATTGCAATTTAAAACATCACTTCCAGACCCAGATAAAGGAGGTAGTATTCTAGTGGGAATGGCAGTAAAAAATCCTGCAAGTAAATGGTCTACATAAAGTCTAAAAAATCCTACCTTTAATATCATAAATAAAGTGGCAAGGGACTAAACTGTATTAATCTGCCCAAGCAGCAAGATAATAGTTTCTCACTAGTTATTCCCTGGAAAGAACTTTGGTAACTCTAACACAACAACTTTCCTAGTAATTATAACTATACAACATGAGTCCATAACCATTATTCCTACAGCAAATGAATCATAAATAAAAAGATGCTTTTTGAGTATGTAGATGTTTATACTTGAGACACTAAACCAACACAGTGCAATACAATTACAACATTGTAACTTTTAATTAGCCAGCCTGAATAATAGATGCAGTTTAGCTTCACCTACATGCACCTCAGAACAAGTTAATGTATCTCATTTTTGCAAAGAGATTTGCTCAACTCTATTCTTTTATGGAGTGGAGTGGTATCATTACCAATCTACATAGTTTAAAGGGAGTCAGTCGAGCCCACATTACATCGCAGCTGGTGCTGAAGCTTTTATGTGGACACATCCACGGCGAGACTCTTTTTCTTCTGAAATTCAAAGCATAGTTTCCTAGTTTATTCCAAAAGCAATAATTCATATGAACGAGAAGAAAACCTGTTTGGTCTCATTTGAATAATGAGGCTATCATTTGCAGAACAGTAGCCAATAGAGAACATCCAGTCTTATTAGTAAACATAATCTTATGCTTCTGCAGAGTGAGTCGTGCTTTCATGACTGCTTGGAAATGAAGAATAGCAAGACTCGCATCGTCTAGACAAATGGTAAGTGCCCTTGTTGATCAAGTCCCATTCCATTTATATTCAAAACAGTATCACTGAGTCTAAGGAACGTCATGGCAACATTTGCACAAGATTACTGAGCTTCATTGTTCCAATACTTCTACTGCTCCCCCAGCTTCTTTCAAGAAAAACAAAGCTTAATGTAATTGAAAACTAGCAACAGAGGGAAGGGTGATTGACATGTTCCTTGATATCTTCAAGTAAGCAGGCCTGGAGACAACAAAACTAAAGGATGCTGAACAATGTTCATGAAAGCTACATTTTGAGTTTTATTGTTACAAAATATATGTTTTTCTTCCTGTAGTGTTCTGACTGCACAAAGCCTTATCTGTATGTGGAAAACCTGTTGCATAAAATTTACAAGTCAGCTGGTGACACTGAATGTTTAAACACCTCTACCACAATCACAAACAAACTATTACACTCATCACTTACTTCCAGCTCAGCATTAATCTTTACCTCCCACCTTCCAAATGCAGCTGCTAAAAACATGCCAAAGCTGTGGATTTTTCATGTACAATATTTGCGTGCTAAGTCAGTAGAAAACAAAACTTCAACTTCACAATGTATTCAAAGGAGAAATTATACAAAAGCACCAGATAGCTCAGTGGCTCAGAGAATTTAATTGTATTAAACATAGTAAGTGAGGACAGTTATCTTGATACAAGGGCATTATACAGAACAATTCAATACTGTTCAGCACTGATTCTTCTTTAAGAAAAGAAGAAAAAAAAAAAACCTTCCCCCAAAAATCTGCCTAATTAATTCATATTAGAGTATTACTTTGAAGCTTAATCTCTCTGACTCTGAATGCTTTTAAATGCTACATTTTGTAAAAGCACTAAGCACTTCCAAACCTCTGTGACGTAGCATGTTTTCTGAGGAAAAGAAAGAAATATTACTTAAGAACAGTTCTCTCTAAAAAAAACAATGTTCTGTTTTTTGCTGTCTCTAGAATGGGAAATTTTTACCCATGGAGAATATCTTCAATGCATACAAACAATAAATTTACAGCTTAGCAGTAAGAACATTACTTAGAATTCTTACTTAATTCAAGGTATCAAATGCTACAGCTTTATTAGACACATCTCTGATGAATGGGAATTGCAACAGCCAGTACATAGAACAAGTTATGGGGAACTGAACTGCTGCAGAAGCTTGTTCTGTCACTTAACACTCTGTCCAAGCACTGAATTCAGACAGACAAAACTGTGTTACCTGCTGCTGGACAAGACCCGGTAGAAAAGCTCTTCTGCCAAGGAACAATATCTCCTTCAGAGAGCTGAATGGACTGCTGCTAGAAAACATCTTTTTTTGCTCACGTGATCTGCTATCACATGCACATCTGTAATGCTGATATGCAAATAAGATAAAAGTAAATATCAGAATCTTTACAGATTCACATAGGGTTTGCTTCTAAAGAGATGTTTTTATATGGCTGTTTATCTCCCCCTTTCTAGTTTGCTTTTCAAGACTCGTGAAATGCTGAGTGGCTATGTCAGTGTGACTAGTCCCTTACGCTGACCTCTAACATATGCACTTTGGACAGAGATACCAAACAACTCTGTCAAGAATTAATGCTTTCATTTTCAGTGCTCATCAAATGTCTTGCCCACTATTCCTTAGTGTCTCACCTTCCTGTTGTCTGGTGCAAGCTTGGCAACACTTTCTACGTAAAACTACAGTATCTTTAATATAAATGTTCCCCTCTGGTTCAAAGTAGTATCTGAATTCAGAGCATCTTCTTTAGAAAATGTTTTTTTGTTTTTTAACTTTTCAAAAACATATATCCACAAGACATGCTATATTTAAAGTACAAGAACCAGAAAAGGAAGAAAAGGAAAGAAAAAAGTGAGGTATAGTTCCGAAATTAACAAGGTTAAAGTGTGACAATTACTACCAGCAGCACAATTAAAATATCCTCTACATAAGAACACAATTGGCCAGACAACATGCCAGGGAACACCCTGGTCTTACAAACATGTACTGACTCCTGGACCACACACATACTTGTCAAGCAACATCAGTTCACTACAAGTAGCATGAATCATTGCATATGTGCCTGTTAGAATCAAACAAATCAAGCTTGTGTTTCTGTAAATGAAATGAAAACTTTAAAATTTCAAGTTTCAAAGATCAATTTTCAAAACCATTGTTACCTTGGTCAACTATTAAAAGCCTTTCACCTTCTTGGGCTTCTCATGACAGCATGTTTCTGGCACCGGCATTTAAATACATCACAGAATCATAAAACCATATAGAATGGTTTGGCTTGGAAGGGACCTTAAAGATCATCCAGTTCTAACCTCCCTGCCATGAGCAGGGACACATTCCACTAGACCAGGTTGCCCAAAGCCCCATTCAACCTGGCCTTGAACACTTCCAGGGATGGGGCCTCCACAGCTTCTCTGGGCAACCTGTTCCAGTTGCCTCACCACCCCCACAGTAAAGAATTTCAATTGTGTTTTTGTGTCACTGTACTCATCCGTATTTTAAATTTTATATGTAAAATTTTAATCCTTGTACTAGAACCTGTCAGGGGAACCAGGAAGTACTCCAGAATTCAGACCCAAGTGATCAGACCATCTTTTGATTTCTAATAAATATTTCTCAGTGCCAAAAAATCACAAATGCACATTCTCTGCTGCTTCATCTGCTTTTTCTCTATTACAGTCAGCTATTTCTCTACCCAACTCAGATTATTTCATACTATGTCAAGGTAAAGGCAAAAGCAGACCAAGATCTAGAATTTCTTCTTTCCCACCAGCTTTGCCTCTCCCTTCAGTCTCATGAAGAAAACCATTAGCATTTTCTAGTGTGTATCCTCCTTCAAAAGCCCAAGCACGAAGGTGATGAGAGCCCTCAGAAGCAGTGGGCTCATCTCCTCTGCTGGTCCTGCACTGAAAATTGCTTAAAGGTCCTGCTAATTTGACAATGGTCATGATCCAAGCTACTACACCATCTGAAGACACATTCACACTATTTCTTGTGATGTTAGATTTCCAGACAAACTTGGCACACATAGAAACTAGGGTGCTGTTATAGTCAGTGGAGACAGTGGAATAACTCCAGGTCATGGTGTATATGATATCATTTAAGATGTCTTCCTTACGTTTCTATTGACTCGGAAGGAAGTCCAGGACAACTAGTACACTGGATAGATGAATTACACACCTGAGTCAAGAGCATCAGAAAAAAAAAGCAAGCTAGTCAAAAATTACACTCAAATATGCTACCATCAGTGACAGAGAAACATTCAACCACTGTGCTGTCCTTGTATCTACCTAAGCTCATCTCCTTCCCAAAAGTATTACAATCAGAGTCACCATTTGTTTGCACGATCATCCGTCCAATCAACCTGAGTGCAAATGCACTAACTGCATGCAGGCATGCAGGTCAGTCACTAGCATCAGACATCTGCTGAGGCAATTCTGCTTTCTCCCAATCACATTAGTTACTTTGATAATACACCTCATAAAGTCTGCTGAGAATAATGGCTTATTTTACACCACTCTTGTCAAAATATTTCAACTCCAGTAATTGTACTATAATGAGTATTCCATCACTGCTTCCAAAATGAAACACTCAACCGGGTCAATCCAATCCTCCAACATCTGGAGAGGAGCCAGAGTCACGAGGAAAGAGCCAGTTCCCTGCCCAGTATTGCTCTGAGCTAGTAATTCTCAGCACATTCCCCATACCATTTCAGCAGCTCTAGGCTTTTCTTTCCATCTAGATGAACCAAACTGACATGCAAGCAGAGAAAATGTGGCTCTAATCCAGATCAGCACTACACAGCTGGCCCTCCAGACAGCTATTCAAAAAAGCACCTGGGCATTTAGTCATGTTTCTGACCCAGAGACAAAAAATCACAGGGAAAGAAGTAAAAAAAGGCATGGGAGCCCTCCTCATTCATTTCAGCCTTCATTTACAAACAACTGCTTCAGATTCCATTTTTAAAGTGTCATCTGCTGAGCGGAAGCTGTTATCAGATTCCACTTAGTCCAAAGTAGCACACGGCTTTTATAAGTCGAGAGCATCATTTCTTAAAGTGGAATCAGGGGAGAGAAATATCTGATTATATCCAGCTGTGAAACACAAATCACAGGTCAACCAGGTTTACAATCTAAGAAATACCCATTGCTGTATGTGTGCAGAGTGAAAAATAAATAAAATACAAAAACAATTCATCTGCTTCTAAGCAGAACTTTCTATCACAATTTCTGTACCCCTCCTTACTTGATTTTTTGAGCACTATAAGAATATAGATTTTTTTTCTGATTTTTAAGAAAAGAAAATGGGTTTTATACACACAGATAAAATTCCTGTAATTACAAAATCCATTTGTTTTGGAAGGAGAGTGGCAGTTGATTTCTGCTCCAATCAGACCATAAATAACAGCAGTCAAAAATCAGGCAACTATTTACAGATCTTAAACTTCAAATCACTTAATCTACTGCTAATAGTAGATTAGTATTACTAGTAGTAGTAGTAGTTAATGAAGACGTGGTTTATGCAGGTTTGAATAACAAACATTCTCTGTAAAATTGTAATCTGTCCATGGACAGTTCACAAACAAGACCAAAATTGATGAAAAATTAACCACAGAATCAGAGGAACAGTAACAACATTAGAAAAGAATGCAAAGGATAGCAAAAAGATTAAGGAAAAGATGTGTATAGAAAAGTCCTCCTTAAAAACTATTCAAGTACACGATTATATTTTAACATGACTTTTGAAGGTACAGCCTGTACACCATTGAAGGTGGATTTTATTTCTGTTGCTTCAAGGATACTGTATACAAGCAGTGTAGTAAATACTACATAAAACTCTAATATCCTTTGGACATTTATCCATATTTCTCCTCCAGTTATGCTCACCTCTTCCCACTCTGATTTATTCCAAATCCAAGAAAAAGTTTATTGTATCTTCCTCTCTTACCCATGCTACCAAAATGTTCGTTTTAACATTCTCCTTCCAAAAACCTATCTATATTATGAACTGATAATTACCTTAATACAAAATGGATAACCTCAGCAGGACATTTGTATACCCTAGAGAAATGTAAAACTTCAGTTTCTTGAAAGGTGAAAAGAATGGTGCTTTTAATTGTTTATCTATGCTCTATGGCTTGGGAACTTTTGTTCTTTCCACCCCTTATACATTCACCTATTATCATAGAAAAAAAATACTCAGTTTTACAAAGCTGCTGTATTTCTTGGGTGTCATTTTTCCTGGGTACTATAGTCATTTTATACATTACCATCAAGTTTATCAATGAAGCTAGCAACACATCTGTTTGCCCTTTGCAAATTATTCAATAGGCTGAAAAAGGTGACTAATCTCTTCAAGAGTGCAGAACACTGCATTTCTTGTCTTGGAACTACTTTCCAACATTGAATTATATACTGTTTTGCAAGGGTGAACAGAAATGCCAGAGCCTTGTCAATTAACCACACAAAATACTTATTATTTTTTTTTAAGTATCATTATATCATAAACCTCTGTAATTGAAACAAGACCCTGAATACAGAACAAATGGATACTATTAATTCATACCTCATTGTGCCATCATCAGATTACTACATGACTAATACCACATTTAGCTTGAAGCAAGAAAATCCAGTTTTTGTCTCTGTGGAGTTAATCTTATTATTATTATTATTATTATTATTCATGGTTGATCCATTTAAAAAACAAGAATGTAGAAACTGTCCTGCAAACCAAAACAGAAGAACCACAAAAGTTTGCATCAAGGATTCATTTTCATAACACATTTATCTTCCTTTGCATATTCATTGCCTCTAAAAACATGCTATGAATTATATTTGCATTGCATAACTGATACCAGTCTATCAGTTATGCCACATTGTTTTACCACCAAATAACTTAAGACAAAAATCTTCCATATTGCTTACACTGAAATACTATCTTTAATAATAAGGTCCATAAAGATTGTTTTCTATTACTGATTACTGTCTACAACTGATATGGAGCAGGCTGAGGTTCTCAACATTTTTGCCTCAGTCCTCACCAGAAAGTGCCTTAGCGATACCGCCCAATTCACAGAATCCAAAGGCAGAGACTGTGAGAATGAAGAACTGCCCACTGTAGGAGAAGATCTGGTTCTAGACCATCTAAGAAACCTGAATGTGCACAAGTCCATGGGACCTGATGAGATGCATCTGAGGGTCCTGAGGAAACTGGCAGATAAAGTTGCTAAGCCACTATCAATCATATTTGAGAAGTCATGGCAGTCAGGTGAAGATAACAGCGACTGGAAAAAGGGAAACATAACTCCCATTTTTAAAAAGGGAAAAAAGGAAGACCTAGGGAACTACACACCAGTCAGTCTCACCTCTGTGCCCGGCAACATCCTCCTGGAAACTATGCTAAGGCACATGGAAAACAGAGAGGTGGTTTCACTAAGGTCAAATCATGCCTGACAAGTTTGGTGGCCTTCTACAATGAGGTTACAGCACTGGTGGATAAGGGAAGAGCAACTGATGTTATCTACCTGGACTTGTGCAAAGCATTTGATACTGTCCCACACAACATCCTTGTCTATAAAATGGAGACGTATTTGATGGATGGACCACTCGGTGGATAAGAAATTGGCTGGATGGTCACGTTCAAAATGCTGTGGACAATGTCTTGATGTTCAGGTGGAGAGCAGTGATGACAGGTGTCCCTCAAGGGTCTGTACTGGGACCAGTATTATTTAACATCTTTGTAGGTGGCATGGACAGTGGAATTGAGTGCACCCACAACAAATTTGCAGATGACACCAAGCTGAGTGGTGCGGTCGACATGTTGGAGTGAAGGGATGCCATCCAGAGGGACCCTGACAGGCTCAAGAGGTAATCCCATATAAACCTCATGAAGTTCAACAAGGCCAAGTGCGAGGTCCTGCACCTTGATCAGGGCAATCCCAAACATGAATACAGGCTGGGCAATGAGTGGATAGAGAGCAGCCCTGCGGAGAAGGGGTATTGGTGGATGAAAAACTGAACATCAGCTGGTAATGTATGCTTGCAGCCCAGACAGTCAATCATATCCTGGGATACATGAAATAAACTGTATCTGTAAGGTCAAGGGAGCTGATTCTCCCCCTCTACTCCACGCTTGTGAGACCCCACCTGGAGTACTGTATTCAGTTCCGGGACCCCCAGCATAAGACATAGACCTGTTCGAATGGGTCCAGAGGAGGCCCATGAAGATGATCAGAGGTGTGGAGCACCTATCCTATGAAGATAGGCTGAGGGAGTTGGAGTTGTTTGGCCTAAAGAAGAGAAGGCTCCAGGAAGATCTTATTGTGGCCTTCCAGTACTTAAAGGGGGCTTATAAAAAAAAGATGGAGAGCAACCTTTTTTTACCAGGGAGTGTAGTAACAGGACAAGGGGTAAGAGTTTTAAACTAAAAGAGGGTAGATTTAGATTGGATATTAGGAAGAAATTCTTCACTGTGAGGGTGGTAAGGCACTGGAACAGGCTGCCCAGAGAAGCTGTGGATGCCCCATCCCTGGAAGAGTTAAAGGCCAGGTTGAATGGGGCTTTGAGCAACCTGGTCTAGTGGAAAGTGTCCCTGCCCGTGGCTGGGGGGTTCAACCTAGATGATCTTTATGGTCCCTTCCAACCCAAACCACTCTATGATTCTACAATCTTGCCATAGTAAAATTCAAATATGGCATGAAAGGTGTTGAAATGACATATCAGCTGATAATCGTAAGATTTAAGTGGGGATTGGCTTCCAACATAAATTCTGAATTGATTATTTTTTGCAAGTGACTTTAATCATTAGGATCATTATATTCTTATACCTTAAACTATTTGTTAAATGATTTGGTAAACTAAGCACTGACATACTGGTCCCACCTTGTGGGTGCAAGCTACCAGCCACTAGTCAGATGCAACCACTGTGGCACAGATCAATTTGAGTCACAGTAGCCTTGCTAAAATATTGTAACTGGTGTCTTCTGGTGATCTTAACTTCACCAGTGTTAAAAACTCTCTCAGAACTTTAAGAAGAAATTATTAATATTTACACTGGTGACCTTCTGGTAAATGGCAAGTGTCAGATTTCACTCTCTTTTTTAAAACACCAACTCATGACAAATAAGTGTAGCCAATGTCAAAACTTATTGAAAAAAAAAAGCACCTGAAAATCTGAAATCTGATATTAAAAATTGATGAGTTTTCAACTAATGGTCATGAAAAGGTCTTTTTTTTTTTTTCCCGTACATAGTAGCAGGCTCAGAAGATCCCTCTCTTTTCTTATTAGGTTGTTAAACTTTTCACAAAGACTTGCAAAAGCATCTGTAAACTAAAGAACAGGAAGGTCTCAGCTCTTAACAGCCTTGAAGAGATGGAGAATTGGCAGCAAGAGCACACTACTTTGGCATGATACAGTAATCATTATCCCAATGACAGACCCAGAGTCTCTAATGGTTTAAAGAAACAGTTATCCTTGATGAAAAACAAAATTCCAATAATTTTCTCTTCTCCCAATTCCTCAGCAGTGGTATTCCTGAGTTGAGGTTTTTGTAGACTGCAATTTTAACATGTATTATGGTATATGTGTAACAAATAAGATTGTTTTGGTTCATCAAATCTGAACTCTTGGAAGTTTGTGCAGCCTCCCAAAGAACTGGCCAATTTCTCCTTATCCTGTTTCATTCAACCCATTTACCAGTTTCAAAGAAGATCTTCAAAGAAAGGTTTTCTTCACAAAAAGCAAGATTATTCAGTGTTCAGAACTGGAAAACCCAAGAAATCCCATCAGATGAAAAAAATGATAATGCACCAGAGGTTTAGATTAGGAAGAATTTCTCCACAGAGAGGTGGTCAAGCATTGGAATGGGCTGCCCAGGGAAGTGGTGGAGTCCCCATATCTGGAGGTATTTAAGAGATGTGTGGATGTGGCGCTAAGGGATGTGGTTTAGTGATGGGACTCAGTAGGTCAGGTTGAACTTGATGATCTTGAAGGTCTTTTCCAACCTAGCTGATTCTACGATTCTACGGTTTTTATAGTTATTTCTACAGTATGCTGCAGCACAGTCATGGCTTTGCATTTATAAGCAAAACCATCTGCAGGTTTTCACAGCATTCATAAATGACAGTGTCCTTAATAAATTATTAAAATTCAGAAGTCATACTTGGAATAGTTCATTAAAAATTTGATGTTCAGGAATGTTCTTCATCACCTTTCTGCATCTTGTAAGGTGGCCACAGCAGACTGATATCGGAGCGCATTGCCATAACTTTGCACTAAAAAGAAGAAAAATCTCATATCTGGAATTATCAAATATACATTCATTTTCACAGCCATGAATTGTATAAAATGTATTTCCCTCTCCTATGTAGTAAAGGAGAAAAATTATAACTGTGTTAAGAAACCATATTTCAGCCACTGCATCTATCAGGAAGAAAGCAATTATGCAGTAATAAATATTCTTGCCTGACATGGAATCCTGGTCTCTGAATTCAAACTAACCACTTTATTCACATTCATCAGGACATGCCCTTGTCTACACAATATAAAACAAAGCAAATATATTTTATATGAAAGTAATGGAGATTCACCTGAAATATAGTTCCTCTTAAAGATGTTCTAATATAGCCTCATTCAGGGAAAAGCTGTGCCTTTGCATTACCTTTACATTTACTCTGTAGCTATAACAGCTGATCACAAACAACAGGTGAATGCACACATTTTCAGCATAGCCCTGCATCTGGCAGTCTAGTGAGATTGTATAAACTGTAAGGTTCTTTTATTTCCCATTTTTTAAATAATAGATTACTATTTTTGCAATGAAAAATTTCTAGTGTCACCTACCAGCATGATAGCAACACAACTGCTCAAATATGACATTCCTTTCCATTGTTTTACTTGCTAGCACCTCACTAATTTATAAACTGCTTTCTTTGCTTTTGAAAAGAAAGGCAAGAGTCACAGAAGGAACACAAAAGGTTCCTGGGGGTAATTAGTACTAGCCTGGTTTTGTCACTGCTGCCGTGACCTCTAGGAGTTTTTAGAAGGATTTTTTCACACAAAATTACTTTAAGTTTTGATATCTGAAGAGGTGAAAAAGAAATACACACGGAGAAACGATGAAATATCAGCATTATCTGCATTTCACTAAGAACTTCAAAAAAGCAGCAACTATGTCTATATGGGAAGCGTGAAGGAAGACCACCCTATTAAAGAAGAAAATAGTAGCACTACATCACAGCAGCCTTTTCTATACCTGAGCACCAAACATTTAATGATAAATAAATTACACATAATATGAGGTCACACAAACTGAAGTTTTCTTTATTCCTCCTCCACAGAGACACTAATCACAGAATCACAGAATCATTTAGGTTGGAAAAGACCTCCAAGATCATCCAGTCCAACCTATAACCTAACACTACCAAGTCCTCCACTAAACCATGTCACTAAGCTCTTCATCTACACATCTTTTGAATACCTCCAGGGATGGTGACTCAACCGCTTCCCTGGGCAGCCTGATCCAATGCCTCACAACCCTTTCAGTAAAGGAATTTTTCCTAATATACAACCTAAACCTCCCCTGGTACAACTTAAGCCCATTTCCCCTCGTCCTATCACCTGGTGCATGGGAGAATAGACCAATCCCCACCTCGCTACAGCCTCCTTTAAGGTACCTGTAGAGAGTGATAAAGTCACCCCTGAGCCTCCTCTTCTCCAGGCTAAACAACCCCAGCTCACTCAGCTGCTCCTCATAAGACTTGTTCTCCAGACCCCTCACTAGCTTTGTTGCCCTTCTTTGGACACACTCCAGCACCTTAATGTCCTTCCTGTATCGAGGGGGCCAAAGCTGATGAAGATTGTTTTTTTCTATAAAATCTGGGCTGACAAAACTGGGAGGGTTTCCAGCAGGCTAAATAAGGAATTTTGGTTCCCTTCACAATAAATCTTCAGGGAAATAAGAGGATACTTTTCAGACATACAGAATGTTACTCAAAAACATTACAGAAGACAATCCAGGGACCCAGCAACAACACAGTGAGCTTTTGTTGTGCAAGCACATTTGTGATTTGCAGCATTTTAGCATGAATTTGTCTAAAATAAAGCATAACCACTGTATTAGTCTGTCTACTGGGATATAAATCCTGACACAAATACACACACACAGCCCCTACATGTCACAACTGAGGAAGAGTGGGACTCTCTTTAAATCAGTACTACTCTAGATCTAAAATCACATGTGTGCTGGACACTCAAAGGTTCAGCTCCAGGAAGTTCTACCTCAGGACCCAGCAGCCAATATTTCCTACTAACTGGCTCTTCTCATTCAGGGGTGCCCTGCCAGTGTTAGATGCAGGTACATAGGTGACCGGGTCTATTCTGGAGCAAGAGCCAACACTCCACACCAAAGAAGTACACAAAGTGTTTCAAAAGTTGGTCTTTATTAACGACATGCTCTTCCTTGACCCACCATTTTTGTTCTGTTCCATCTTTTACGTGAGAAAAACACATGCAGAAATCCAGAATTTATGCTTCTCTGATAATGTTGAAAAGAATGAGCCTAAGGTATCCATTTTCTAAGTGTGAGATATGTTACTGTGGAAAAGAATTAGCTTACATGAATCAGTCCCTCGCCTTAGCTGCAAAACAAGTCCAGTGATTTTCTGAGATTTTCACAGCATATTCCCCTTCTGCAGATGTTTTGACATTAGCAGCTGAATGTGATCACCAATCAGCATCTAGATGAGACTTCTTGCAGCAGTCAATTGGGAAGATAAAAAACTTATACAACTGACAAAGAAAATGTCTCAGTTTGGAGGGCTCTTGCAAACACACTTCAGCCGGCAGAGGTTATTATCTCAAAGCTTTAAGATCTGGGGGCGTATAGTATCATCCTGGTTTGTATGTGTTCCTTCTACAGTTTGTTTTCCCATTGATATTAAGGCCAACCGGCTTTCTTTTAATATTTGACTGTTTCTTTTCAAAATAGTCACTTCTATAATTGGCTTTAGCTTAGTTAGGTCAAATTGGAACAGGCAAAACTTCTGTTAACTTTAAAATTAAGCAACAGCTTTAGGATTATTTTTTCATAAGATTAGATCAAATTTGGCTCTAGTCATATACATCTTTTTTCCTTAATTCCTTTTTCAAATCTTCACATCTGCACAGAACATGGGTGGATCTTCTTAGTAGTTTTCAATGGGAATGAAGCCTATTGCTTCTGTTTATATCATTCATTTTTGATGTAAAGGGTTCTCGGAAAACTACACTGAGGCTGTACAGAAAATAAAACAATTGATCAGTGTGGGGACAGACCTCAGACCACGCTCATACCAAAGCATAGAATTCCATCAGATACATGTGCATATGTGTCAGCTTTTAGCATATAGCTAAAGACAGATTTTGCCCTCTCTTCTGCTAAGGACTGAAATTTAAAACTTTGGAAAAATCAGAATTGTAACATCTTCCAGGTGCCATAAAGGAGTGCTACGCAGCCACTGTCTCAGCAAAATTGAAGGGCTCTCTGGGTCATAGACAGACTCGATGGGGTCAAAAGAAACATAGGGACAGCACAAACAACTCTGTTACAATTAATCCTTTTGCTGAAACAGAAAAAACAGATATTCTCCTTACATACACTACTCTGCCAGAACTCTCTTCCAAAACATAAATTGTTATTTCATCCCCTTTTAATCCACAGCTGGCAAATGAAGAATGATTGGCTGGGAGTTCCCAGGGTAACAGGTATGTGACTTCATACATTTGCAAGATGACTGTTGCAACGGTAATACAGGCTTGGAATGACAGAATGCCTTACACTGAAATAGATGACACGTGGCTAAATCAGAGAACAAAGATAACAATCAAATCCTACATTTCTCAATTTCAGTCCAATACCAAATAAATGTTACTGAGGCTGGTCTGTCCCCTCAGGAAATGGCCAGCAGACTCAAACACTGGGAATTTTATAACAGCACTGTCTTTGGGATATTAAGTTACAAACTGTTATTTCATTCATCAATTCAGCTGCAAAAAAGCACTCCATAGTTTGCTTTTTTATTCATGAGAGATTACTTTGGGGATGTGCTCCTTAGAACTCCAAGTTGCCATGCCTCTCTGGAAATTCAGTTTAAGAGATTGTTGGAGTGACAAGATGAGTAAGGATACAATATGAGTAAATGTGCAGCAAAAGACACATACAAAACAAGTGGGCATTCATTTGTCTTTGCTGAAATAAATGTCTCTGAAGGAAGATCACTTTCTAGACTCATTTGTCACCCCTGTCCCAAATTATGTCAGAGAGATTGGTTGGCTCTACTTGGAAACCTAAGGATGCTCTCTTCACTGTATCTTTCACTGTCCAGAATCATGCAGCATTCTGCCCCCTTTTTTTATTTCCCAATACATTTGTTTAAACAGTGGTTATAGGATCACATTCTTTAGCGGCTTTTGCTTCTCAGTGACTCCAAAACACAATATGCATCTTTTGCCTAAAACAGGATGCTTCTGGCAGCTCACAAAAATGAACATCAACTATAACACCTGAATTAGAGAAAGATTGCCTATGCCTAAATATCTATGTTTTGGTCATCTTCACTTTTCCAGTAGTGACCCCTTGATTATTTATTTCTCTGTGTTTTTACAGTCTTTTTAACTGCAGAAAAAAATAAGTCCAAATCAATGGGAAGTCCACATGAACAGAGGAGGTGCCTGGTGGTCTGTCAACAAAAAGAGTTCGTGAATGTCAGAAGGCAATGCCATTAGCCCTATCACTACCACTGAAAATACTTCATTTCTAGATATAATAATGATGTAAAATCAGGAAAGGTAATTGGACTGTGCTACAATATCATTTATTTTGGACAATTTTTCTTTGCGAACACTCTCTTTGAATGGAGTAACTGGATGCCCTGATGAAAAAAAAAATAGTATAGCTCTTTGTCTTTAAGAAATGCAATGCAGGATTAACCAAAAGCAAAGATTAATCTAGCAAAACTTGATATCATATACTAAGTAAAAACTTCTAATTAATCAAAGCTCTTTATATATGTCTCTTTTCTCTTTTTGATGTAAATTGGTACTAAAGCTTTTTGCATTGAAGTGCCATGTACATCTGTAATTCTTACATTTGTATAGTGTTTGTTACCACAGCAGCCAATCAACCAGATTGTTCACTTGCATACCCTGCCATTTAAATTACCCAGTCACGTTTTTATTTTCAGGGCTATTTCTGAATAACCTAAAAGCACCAACAAAACTGTGAGCAACTGATCCCCTTCCCTTTTGTCAATGAATATCTCCAGCTGTCTTTTTTTTT
>VXAA01005741.1:33217-56214 GCA_013399115.1 Anseranas semipalmata | reverse complement strand
TTTTTTTTTTAAAGGTTTTACTTTTTTCTGGTTGTCCTTCATACTCCAGTGTCCAAGCATGAACCACTGAAACCCATGGTGTCCAAATGATTTAAAATATTTGAAAACCACATTTGGACCCTCAAGAAACTTAAGCTTTCAAAAACTTTTAAAAATCTGACCCAGAGTATTTGTGTCCTAATTTCTGAATGAATCCTCACAGAAAAATACAAAAACTGATGGGGAAAATTTTTCCAGACAGTGCTTCTGTAAAATGTTACTTGATATTTTGCAGTTGATATGCGATTGTTATACATTTCCAGCAAGATCAAGACCAGCTTTGGAGGCTAAAAATCTCATTTTGGTTTCCAGTACCAGTCACCATACATGACAGCATCATCTGTTTAAAACCAGCCAGAATGGTGTTTTTTAAAGAATACAAGTTTGTTAAGAATGAAATTAGGAAATAAGTAACAGAGCTGTCAGAAAATCTTGCAGTATAATTAAGTTACAGCAAATTAAAGTCACTGAAATCTCTCTCATGACTGTTTGGCCAAATAGTGAAACAATGCAGATAATTCCTATTTACAATACCATAACCAAGGACAGCCATTTACCATGAAGAGTTAGAACTCCTCCATAAAACAGAGTTTAAAAAAAAAAAAAAAAAAAAAAGAAACAGTTCCAGAGTTCCAATAAGCAATATTTTGATATAAGATACAGAGTCAAATTTTGTAAGACCTTCGTAAGTGAAAAGTGCCATGCAGGAATTACTGCATAAAGAAACAGTTTTATTTACACAAAACTCACAGTTTTAACCCACTGTCTGATCCATGTTGAGTAATTTTTACTATTGGATGATAGACATCAGGGTAAAACAATATTACCAGGTTTAAATATTTGAATTTTAAGTGACTATGGCTAAAAATACCATTTTTTCATTAATTTATTAGCATACCCCAAATAAAGAAGCATCTCAGTCCCATCAGTCAGGGTTCCTCCAATCAGCTGAAAGAAATAAGCCTATAAGCTTATTATATAAAATGTGGTGTCAAATAACAATGTCTACTCTCATCAGAGTAAATTTCCTAAAGATAGACCTAAATGTGCAGTTTCTTCAGTGCAATGAACCCTTAAAATAAGTTTGTAATCAAGGCTGATAATGCCTGATTAATACATGATTCATCAAATAAATTCCCAAATTTCTCCCTCTACTCTCCCTCTTCTAAGATAGAATTTAAAATACAATTGATAGAAAGAAGTTTTTAAAAACTGTATATTATACAAAAATGTGAAATATTTTTCTTGTTACATTTGGAAGAGGTTGGCATTCTTTTTCCAGCACTACATATGCGGAAAAATGAGCAAAGCTTCAGACTGACAGATATCTTCGGGAAAAAAAATAACCTCCATAAATAGGCAGGAATTTTCTTGTACAGGGAATGAAAATGACACCAAAGGGGAAGCACTATCAGAAAGAACAAAGGCATTCTTAATCCTATCAGAAGATTCTTAACTCTAATCGAAAGTCAGGAGAATTCAGAAACATCAGTCACCTCCAAACTATGGAAAGATCTTGCACCAGAATATTTAAACTCTTGAAGAAATTTTAGCACAAGGTGTGTAAAAAACTGCCTGCTTTTTCACCTGCGTTAATAAAGGCAGAGACTAATACTTTGACTCCTGTAGGTACCCGTCCCTCCTGCAAGTAGTCCCATTAGTTAAGGATACTCACCAATAAGAACAAGATACCACCAAAGAACTCAGTTTTGTGATAATAAAATTGTCAAGATCAAATAAGGCAAAACTACAGTGCTTCCTTCAAAATAAGTAAAACTAGTTTTGTACTTAGATGAGTACAACCGAAACCATTCTATGATCCTATGAACTGCAAAATTAACATTATTTCTCCATAACATACTGATATTTGCATTTGCAAGACTTTTCCTTAGTATACACAGATTTCTTTGTCAGATTTCGATGCAATTTCTGCTAGCTGGACAAAAAGGGTTTACCTCCCTTACCTCCCTGTGCTCTTTCCCACAGTTGGAGAGGAGATTCATGTATGCATCTTTCCAATGTCATGAGCTTTAAAACTCTACCCTGTAAAAGGCTGTAAGGTTGTAAAGTCATCGAGGATGTGCAAATAAAAGTGCTGAGGGAATAGCATCTAAGTTGTTAAGATTAAATTATGAAATACTATCAACAGGTGGGACATCTCAACATGGGTATCAGTGGCAGGGAAACATAGGGAACTGCACATAGCACTGAAGCACATTTCATTATCTGTCTATTGGTGATGCGTTGCATAACACGCATGAGGTGATACTAAATAGGAGAGAAAAGCAGAGACCATATGAGACAAGAACATAGCTGGGGCTAAATGAAGCTAATAACAGATGTGGCAGCAGCTACCTTGTGACTACCCTGCCTCATAAGCAGCCCCCAAAATAGTACCGGTGCAGTTTCAAATCCAGGAAGATGTTCTGCTTCAGGCTGGCTTGTATCACACAAGAGCTAATTCATTTGAGTCTAGTTTTCTGAAGTGCTGAACACCTGCAGTTTCCTCTGATTTCAGTTGGTGTAAAGGGTACTCAGCACTTCCGAAAACCAAGCATTATGCATGGGCAGACAGGCACTGAAGAAGCTGATGCTCCACAAAGCCAAAAATGCCAGAAATTACACAAGCCCTGTGAGTTTCCTCCAGAGCAGAATTTGAAGTGTGAAGCTTTGTAGAGAGATGTTTAAACACTTCCAGCAACTACAAAACAGAAATGGAGATCAGAAAATAATAATGTCAACCTCACTGCTGTCACTCTTGCAGTACTGCAGTCACTCAAACACAATAGGTGGTACTCACTCTCTCTGTACTATCTGGCAGGCATAAAAACAAACTGCAGCAGTTTCAGTACAACAGATCATTTTACATTTGGACTGGATAGTTTCACACAAGAGGTGGATTTCTGAAATGGTGTATGAGGAAATGTTACTGTCATCTTACTGAAAAGGAAGTCAGAAGAGGGAACTGCACTACTACCAACAGAGAAAACAGACTTGCATGATTTTAAAAGCACATTGGTTTAGTGATTTCATAGGAAAAAAAAGGATTTAAGTAACATTTGTCTAAAATGTACTGAAATACAAATTAAATATGAAAGCAACTGCCTGAGGTAAAAGCAATACTAGCTAGTGTTGATTAGCTCACTGGTTAGTTTTCATTAATGTGCTCTTTTATGCACACTCAAGTTAAGTGGGTCTATGTGTGTGCATGTGGCCATATTGCAGGGACTTCAAAGCTATACCTTAGCCCTGTGCAAGTGGGAACCAAATACAGGAGGGTTTCAATTTATCTGGAACACAAATGTTTCACATGCACTAGGGATAACAGTAAACCCTGGCTTCCATTAGGTGATTAAGGCATCCAGATCCAAACATAAATTGTTGTGAAAAGTGCTCCGAGAAAAAAAAGCAGAAGAAGAGTGTTAGTGGAATTATTCTTTCACAAAGCATTATCATGAATTTTCACTGTTGTCATAATTGAATGATAACATGAAGGCAAGTGAATGGCTAAGGCAAAAATACCTTTCACTGACTTCAAAATATTTTATGTTGAGTAGAGGAGAACTTTTTCCTCAAAAGAACTGCCAAAATTTGCCAAACCTAGCCTGTGATATGTGAGGAATAAAATAGAGACGTTCAACCTATTCTGTTTTAGAGAACTTGCACATCCTTAGTAGGTATTACGTTGTTCTAGGCATTTGAAGTCATCGGTTTTGTTTGTTTGTTTTTAAGGACAAACACTGTTATATAGTGAGAACTATCAAAATGCAAACTAACTCTTACATGATAAATTCTGTCAGGTTGCACCATTTTTTGGAGTCCACTTTCTTCATCATCTCTTCAAAGGATTTTCCACAGGCAGGCAACTTTTCTAACATGAGAGATTCATTGCAGAGATTAGTCTGTTGACGCGCCCCTAGGTAAAATCAGAAAGCACCTTAAATGCCAAATATTGAAATAGAAGAAGCATGAACACATCATTTGCAAACTGCTTCACATAATTCTGCTTGCCACTTTCTGTCGGAAACCTAACATTCAACTTTCTAAACAATTTTGCAGATAAAATACACATTTACATACATTTATTAAAATATCACTTAGTATAAAATACTGTACATGACCATATAAAGTATCATCTTTTAGACCTAACAGAGGAAACTGCCTTTTGAAATCTTAACTTCTACTTTTATTAACTTACTACAACACTTCTGTACTTTAAATTTAAAGCTAACTGGGGTTATTGATCATAGTGTAGAAAGTACTTCTCAAGCTTATACAGATGTGTCCCATTGAGCTAACCATACGACAATAAATGTACTTCTACGTAAGAAACATTTGTAGATCTTACCAACTAAAAGGCTTGAAATCCCATAGTTGCTATTAAGATTTTTCCTTAGTATATCCACTAAAGGAATTATCTACATCTATCTGATGTTGATATTACAAACAGCTACTTGGAAAGAAAAGTTATCCTTGAGCAAGCCTGTATCTTTTGCAATCTCTAATGGCAGCTCCACAATATTTAGGGAGAAAGTCAAATGTTTTTCTCATCCAGTCCACACCTGCATTAGAAGACAAACCAAATATTTTGACATTTATTTTAAAATTAAAAATCTGAAAGGTGTCTATTCAGACTAACTAAAGCATTTGATTACTCAAACATTTTGTTTTGATTAAGTAGGTAATTATGTCTTGCTTTACCTTTATCATTCCCATTATTTTGGTTCCACTTCTAATATACAAAATGCATACATTCTGCAGAACATTAAAATTACCTGTGTATATACATATGTCAATGTATTTAATATAAATGCCTGAATTAAATTAGTAAACTAGTTAGAAAATAACACTGATTTCTTCTCTTTACACCAACACAAATCTGTGAAAAAATCCATCTGAACAAAACTGCAGCCCTAACAAATCCATGTGTCAGGCAACTCCCCTAAGAACTCTGGGGAAATAGCTTTTCTTAAGAGTAAATCCAAGAAGAATGGACCACTTTGTCCATTTTTTAATCATAGAAAAAGAAGTCTAAGTAGAAACAGGTCTTGCACTTTTTTCTGCTGAACCAACATTTTTATTCAGGCTCTATTTGTTATGGAGAGGAAATATTTCTTTTCCTTGCATTAGTTACTTTGAAAGTAGGATCCCATCATTGCTGAAAAGAGATGGCTTTTTTCCTACCTCATCCTCTTTCTCTGCTGCTCCAGACAACCTGAAATCCTACCTTCTTCCATGAAAAAGGAATCTTATTCACTGCCTACTCGACAACCAAGTACTACTTTATGGTTTTCATTTTCAAATCTCTTCCCTCAGTTTCTACAAGTTACTTCATTCACAGTTGCTACATAAATAACAAATAGTAGTAACCTAAGGCTGTGAAGAAATTTCACCACAAAATCAAGGTTTCTCCCAACTTCTCCCCCTTTTCTAACTATGTCCTAATTTAATGCTGTGTTGGCCAAACACACTGTCAGGTGAACTGAGGTCAAAGGTATGCACGTCTTCACTTAGAAGTCAGACACAGCCCTCACTCTCAGCAGGGCACTGTTGCTTACTATTTTAGTCCAAAACTACTGAGGCTAGATGGCTGGTTTCAGACTTCATATCATGACACGGCTGTCAACCAGAAACTTGAACATCTTCATTCAAAATGGGGTGTGTGATTTTAAAACAGCCTCAAGGGCATGTTAAGTGTCTCATCCATGAAGGTGATGGCTCCTTCAGAGCCCATACAGGAGCTCCTTGTGATTTAACTCAAGCTATCACAGCTGACTTCAGCTGGTGAAGTCACTGACTCACTAAGCAAGAGACAGCTATCATATCTGTTGAAAGCATAAAAACATGCCTTCAAACAGCGGCAGGCCTATAACTAGACAGCCTATGCTATACCTGAGACCGTAAGTCTACTATTTCATACTGGCAACAAACTTCTCCATGTGTACAGCTGACTAATTTGGACCATCTGAATAAACCCTTTACATCTGACTCTACCTCCTTCATCACATCTGATTGGCAGAGCTCTTACGGCTAACACTAAGCCTTTGTCAATGTCAAAAAAATTAGAACTACAATAAATCAGTGACAAAAACGGTGAAAATTATGAAATAAGGGCAGTGTAATTTTATCCTCTAGAAGCTAACATGATACTATGAACCTTTTTATTTAAGCATTCCCATCAATTCATCTGGCAGCTGCAGCAGGTACAAATTATACTTTCCAGTGCTAGATGTGAAGATAAATATTAAACCTAGGCAGAATTCAAAACCAGATATGACAGTTATATGTCTGGCAACTTAAATTCCACATTAATGCTTAGACAAAAACTAGGCAATGCAGACTTCCCTGGCAGGGTAATCTAAACTGCCAACTATCACTTGATTTACAGTCCTATAAATCCAACAGAATACAAATTTCTTCTCCACTATATAATGTACACTGACAATTTATTCCAGTCCCTTCTCAGTGGAGTGTTTAAAATGGATTTTCCATAGCCTTGGTATTTTTGGTTGGTTCTCTTTAGAACTTCAGTATTTTGCAAGGTTATAAAAGAAGTTTTGATAGAGATATTTGACAGTAACAATATGACAACATACTAGTTTCTGTCTAAATCCCTGGCCAAAGGGGTTGAAAATCATGAATAATTTTACAATTTTACCATCTGTATTGAGACTGACCTTTACAAAACACTAAAATGCTCTCTGTTCATACAGTCAATGGACAAGACCAATTGTAAAAGACACATGAAGGTTGAATAATTGAAATGAGATAGAATGGAAGTGCTTCTTAAATGGCTGTCACTAACAAAACAGAAATTTGTAAGTTTGGATTTTAGAAGTATAGCTCACCTGCTAATCCAAGCATCATTAGACCATTAACTAAGGGGGGAAAGAGAGAAATCAGTTAGATATCTTCATTCTATCATATACGAGAATTAATGCAGATACAAGCAAACTTGAACATAATTTATGTTTCAACAGAATATTCAAAATGTTCACTTGAACATTAGTTTCAGTTTTATTAAAGAGTACGTTTGAAAGGAAAAACGAACACTTAGAGAACATTATGTTTTAAATTGCTTTTTATCTATCCTTTAAATGGGTGAGTCATGCAGACTTGTTATGGATTTGTCTATACCACTCTTTCCTGTAGTTTCCAATACAAAAGATTAGGAACAGCAACATTTTTATTCTAGTTTCTTGAGACTGCTGACATGAAAGAGCTGGAAAAGCTAACACATCCACTTGACATGTAGGTCAACTGCACATTCTAAAACGTAAAGCAAAAAAAAAAACTGGTTTTGCTATTAAAATTAAGCAAGCACAGAATCATAGAATAGTTTGGGTTGTTGTTTCGAAGGGACCTTAAAGATCATCTAGTTTCAACCCCCTTGCCTTGGGCACAAAGACCTTCCAATAGATCAGGTTGCCCAAAGGCCTATCCAACCTGGCCTTGAACACTTACAGTGATGGGGCATCCACAACTTCTCTGGGCAAGCTGTTCCAGTGTCTCACCACCCTCATGGTGAACCCTCATCATAAATGTGTTCTCTGTGCATTTGGAAACATAATCCTGTGTTTCATAGTCTCTACCTTTTACATAGTGAAGCCATGCATTTTGAAAAACACAAATTCAAAACCATGCAGATGTTATGTTAACAGATGTATGTCAGAAGAGCATCCAAATGGAAAGACAGACTATACCAGCAAAAGAAGTCTTCTGATCAGCAATATGCACTACATCCAGATGGATGAAGTAACAGAAGCCCACTGTGTTAGCACAGCTCCAGCCACACTTTGGATTTTGCAAACATAGTTAAGAGGGACGTGACTTCAATTATTTTTGATCTTCTACTGAAAAAAAAAAAAAATTGCTGGCAAATCTTTATAGTGTTAACCTTACATCAGAAATGAAATAAGTAATTTCACACAGATGGTTGCCTCCTGCTCCTTTTTCAGACCCAGTATGTCATTCCATTAAAATAAACCAAGATATATGTAGCAGAATATCAGTCCCAATCATACTGATTCTCTGCCTTCACTGAAATATGTCAAGCTCTCAACTGTGTTAAAAGCAAATTGTTACATACATACATCTGGGAAAAAGTTAGATCCTTATAAGGAATATGTTTTTCTTCCAGACAAGCAATAATCTCTGTGTTAGTTACTAGACTGTACCAGACTGTACTGAAACTGTGAAGAGCAGGAATCACAGAATGGTTGAGGTTGGAAGGGACCTCTGGAGGTCATCTAGTCCAACCCCCATGCCAAGCAGGGTCACCTAGAGCACATTGCACAGGGTCGCATCCAGGCGGGTTTTGAATAACTCCAGAGAAGACTCCACAGCCTCTCTGGGAATGCATCAGAAATTTTTTTTTGCATCCAAACACACAGAGATGAAATATCATTATATATTCTGATGGCTGTATCTCTTCCATAAATAAGGCCCTTTTTTTCCCCAAGGCTATTACTTCTTATACTAGTAAATATATTTGAGTCTCTGGATAGGTTTTCTTTAATCTGTACTTGAAAATATGCTTTAGCAACTCCAGAAAACTGAATATCAAATTAAAAGTGCACACTTTATGAGCCAAACCTACCCATTCTGAAGAAACAACCTAGATGCGCAGCCATAGATGGCCCCCTTGATGACCGCGGACTGCACCTGCAATTCTTACTCTAGTATTTCCTATCCTCGATACCTAAATCCTTCATAGTTTTTGCTGCAGTGATCCTCACAAGACTATGGTGAGGTAAGTAAAACACAATTTACAATGAGAGAGAACCAATAAGGGAAAATGTGCCAATTTTTTTATAGACAAGAGGTTGAGTGACTTCTCCAGTGTTGTGCAGGGAAGCCGTGATAAACCAAGTACAGAATAAAGGCTCACAGATTTGTGGTCTGTTCCAGACAAGTGACAAGTTCCCCTGGTCACAGAAAAGCTTGCTCTTTGCACTTTCTGATCTGACCAAAACAGAGTAACACAGGATTTTTCACACCTATACTAAACCAAAGGAGTCCACGTAGACTCAGATAAGGGTAAAACAACAATCCACACCGTCACATGCTATTGTGGCTCAAGCCTCCTTGTTTTCTTTGCTCTCAGATATTCAACTCATAACAAAGATTTAATAAGTAGACTACATTTTGTTGGTTGTGACAATTTACACAAAAAGCATGACCTTTCAGGCAGCCCTTTTTAGGAAGGGTAAAGTTCAGTTTATTTCTTGAAAGACTGATGCCATCATAGCTCATTGCAAGATACACATAGGGAGCAGAGTGGGTCACAGCTGCTGGAAGATGTTGCCATAATCCCAAAACAAACAGTTCCCAAGATACATGCCCATACCCTCCTACCTGAACCAACAAAAGGGATGTTCAGTTTAACTGTACTAGTTGCCTGCATGTTAAATTATTTTAATAATGGATCACAGCAATAGCCTTCTCTTTTATTTTCTCCGTACACTGTAATAGCAGGTATGATTGCCCCTAGTGTTAGGGGAATCAGATGCTAAAAGACCAACCAACTTGGAGCCAGAGCAAGAAGTGGAGGAAAGCACCAGCAAAGTACAAATGGGGGGAAAAATAGGTCTGAAGAGCCTTTCATAACAAAAAGATAAGCAAACTAGGAGAAAATAATAGAAAATAAGAAAACCAGAAACAAAACAAGCTTTTATTAACAATCTACTTCAAAATCTTGTATATAAAAAAAAAATCTTATCCTAGATAATAAGAGGCTACAATAAAGGTCTATTTTATACTCTCCTTTTGTAAACAGACACCATTTTGACATTAAAAAAGAAAGTTAGAATGGGATTCGCAGCAACATGTAAATTCACCATTGGGATACATGAGAGAGTAACTGGCCTATAATGTTTCACGTATAGGAACTTCTGATTTTCCGTGAGATGGATAACTATTTCTCAATGTTTATTTTTCTAATATACTGTTATTATTCATTGGTAATTTTTCTCAGAAGCTTATAGCTTTTGCATCACAACTACTTCATAGATAAGAAACAGCATTTGGATTGCTGTATGTACATCCTAACACATGTTCCACTAATGACTTTGTAATGATAATTCTGAAAACCTTGTATAAGTATATAAGAAGGAAATGTCAGAATACTATTTTCGTTTGCCTGAACATTTCTAGTGAATGCTGCAATTACGGACAAGATAGAAAGTAAAATTTCTGAGAGGCTACAATACTTCCTCAGAATAGATATTAAGTAATTCTTGTTTTATCTGACCGCTGTATGCAGTTTTTCCACCAGCAATTACAGCAGTGTAATCCTATGCATACGGTGTCTGGGATACAATCAGCTTTGCAATTTCTGTGGTCTGATCCATAAATGTATTTCTTCTCCATCATGTTTTTCACAAGAAAAAAAAAGAATTTTAACATCTGTTGCTCTTCAGTCATGCACCGATAAGTTGTTGGAGACACAGGAGAGAGATGAAAATTCTATTCTAGTATCATTTTGTCATACTGATCAAATCTCATTACTCACATTTCTTCTATAAATCTAATTTTAAATACTGAGCAAATCAACATTATGGAACAGTACCACAGTTCTTCCAGGTATTTAAATAAATGTTACATAAAGTTACATAAAGTTACCTGCTACATAGACAGTAAATTCACCAATCTTTTACTTAACTCCAAAGCTATACTATTACATTTTCTGGCAGGAATGCACAGACACTTTAGGGTATCTAATCTAATAAGAAATTCCCGTGGAAAGAATTTCACCTATGCTCTGACACAATGTCAACAGGTACCTTAATGTACCACAAAAATATTGGTTACAGCTGGGGTAGGATTTCTTTATCTGTTGTCCTGGGCATTTACGAGCTCAAGAGCCTCACTGCACTAGAGTCTGTATAAATATAGAACGAAAAGAGGAGCTAACATAAATGTCATGTGGCTGCCTTCCAAAGAGTTCTCTAAAAGCCCCATATGGGAGACATTTCAAATGTATGTGGCCAAGACACCTCAGATTATGAAGAGGCTGAGCAATCCTGAAACTTGATGGGAAAGCCTATGAAGCTCCCACACCTGAGCCCTCCTGCGACTGCCTGGCTGACAGAAGGAGCCAGTTCACATCAGGAGTAACCTTGGATTCACTTTTATCTCACCACTCACTTTACCACAACTTTTCGCTGTAGGGCTTACTGGGTGTCTCGTGGGAAAAAACAAACAGTTTCCCATGACATTATGAATATATTCTTATTTCTTTGAATAAGAGGACCGTAAGACAAACCTTCAAATATGTTTCATCAAATACACTTTCTTCCGTGTATAACCTCTACACCTAGCTTCAGCCAAATATCATCAGTAAGCATTTCCTAAATGCAGATGAAGGTACACCTCTCTATTCTAATTTTGCATCATGTTAGAGCACACAGGCTTGTAATGCCAGCTCAAGCACAGTGCTGGCAGGAAGGGCAGAAGTGTACTGAGTTAGGATGTGGCTATGGAGCTCACAGTACAGGAGCTGGTCCTCACGGCAAGAGCAAAGTGAAAGAACTTACAGTTTCTGTACCACCAGCTACAAGCTAAGGTTTGCTGCACCAGCTTTTGGGAGAAAAGGGGATGATCCTTACCTAGTATGTAAGAGCACTCAGAGTTTCGATCATCTCAGTCCACTGACTCTGGCATATGCTGACTTAACCGCCTAGCAAAGGTGAAAGCAGACATGATAACCAAGTTACTGAAACAGGCTTGGCTTAAAACCTGCCATGCCACTTCCTACGGATCAGAGAGAAAAGTCTTAACATGGTTAGCTTCACACAGGGCTGTGGAAGCATAAGGTAATACAGCTCCCAGTAACTACACCATACAGCTTGCTCAAATGCCTTAGGCAGCTGGCTGGTCCTTTCCATGCTGCAGCCCACACTTAAGGATCTAAGCCTTTATCCTTACCGTCCTTTTAGGCCTGCTTCATGCCCCCACAAACTGCAGCTCTAGGTTATTTTTTAAATGTTGAATCACTTCTCTGAGCCCAGTTTTTATTCCAGCTAATCACTCCAGGATGTTAAACCCTCAACAGAGGTAACAGTGATAATTTAGCGTGAAATTCATACACAGATGGGCAAAGCATGAACTTCTGCTAAGAAAAAAGCCTGAAACACACTCAGGAAAGCAAAAATTGGTGAGAACTGTCCATTCTGATGTGAGCTTTCACAGGCAAAGCATAGGGACCACTCACTGAAGTAGGACACTTGCCAGGCTGCTCATGTACAGCATCAGTGAGGCATTTGTCAGGGAGCAGCAGAAGTGGGGCTGTGTGAGGGGGCCAAGCTGGGGTGACCACGGTGCAGGCCATGCCCTCACCAATGGGATGCCGCCCCCCCAGTCTGAGCCAAGCAGGCAGAGCTGTGGGTGGATAACATGCTGCATTGACAGCCCCAGAGTGGCAGGGGATGAACCAGGAAGTACAGACAGGAGAAAGAGGAGATAATGCCAGAGACAAGATGGGAGACAAGGTGAACCACTACATAGGTCCACAGTCCATACAGGAAAACCAGGACAACAAGTGTCAGGGCCAGGACCACCTATGGTGCAGCTCAGGGAATGGGGTCCCACACCTATACACAGGGTTCAAGGGGACCTGGTGAGGCTGTTCAGGGGACTTTTAATGCACTGATGGTCCTGACAAGCACATGAGCAAGTGGTCAGCAACGTCTAGCCTTCTACGTGGGCTTAATGAAAGTGATTCAAACCCTACAGCACAAGAAACAAACAACAGGAGGTTGCAGGTGAGAATGCATATTGGGAAAAGGCTGTAAAACCAAATCTAGCTTTTTTTAAAAAAAATATGTAGATATCTCATGTATTATTTTACTGTCCAGTTAAGCTAATTAGAAATGTACTTCCCTCTTTGGGAGAAGTTAGGATTTCAAAATGTGTGCATCTCCCTATGTATTTTTTTTCTGTTCTGTTATACAGGGACATAAGCAAGTCAAAGATATTCCCAGAGCCTTCACTTCACTTGACCCTGGGCAAGGGCCTGTCCAACAGCCTTGCACCACCTGTGGCCCTCTGCTCTGCCACACAGGGCCAGCCCTGCTCTTCTGCTCCCTGACAGAGCATGTCACATGTCTCCCCACTCCACGAGGCAACTGCAAGTGAACAGGCCCACTTGTTTCACCACCACCATTGAAAAACTGGTCCAGCTGGATACCTCTACACAGGGAAATGTAAGCATGTACTTACGGGAAAATGAACCACATCTTCTCAGGTGGCTCACCCTCAAAGAGAAAATTAACATGAATGTCTGCAGTTTTAACTCTAGAAGGTGTTATAAAAGTACAAAAGGAAAAATAATGCTGTTGATACAAAAACCGAAGTCCCACCTGCTGATCTTTTAAATAATCCTCGCTACAACATACATGGCTCAGAAGGTCACCTTTTGTTCTCAGTTACTAACTGTCCCTTTGACACTTTTCATTATAAGAGGACCAGGATGGGGAGGGTGGACAAGGACAGGACACAGGAACATCGTCATATAGTGTGAAAGCAGCAGAGGAAATGAAGCAACTGAAGTTCATGGAGCCAAGCAATGACAGGAATCCAACCCAAAGGAAGGATGCTGGGAATAAACAGAAGCTTGCAATAAATATAGTTCTTGAAAAAAAAAAAAAAAAAGTGTTAAACTTGCATTCAAAATTTTCCCAGAAAGAAACATGCCTGTATCAGCAACGTAAACAGCAGGGTAGATCAATCTGTTGGTGCATCAGTAATGTATAGTATCGTCCCAGCTCTCTGTGACTCCTGCTACATGTCAGTAACATGCTACAAAGCAATCTGGGTTTGGGAAGGAACACCGGGCTACCCAGGGGATGCGAGCATCCAATGTGGCACACGTGAAATGATTTTTACTGGGCTGAACTCAAAAGGAAAGTTCAGCAATTTTCTCAGTGCTGACAGTGAGCAGGAGATCTGATGTGGGAAAAATAGTTGTGCTTTTGTTTCTTTTTTAATCAGAGTTAACAGTTTACCGGGTCTGTTAAAGGAATGTAGACAGAAGAGATACAGGTAACTGATACAGCTGGTTTTGGCTAGGGTACAACCTGGAAACTTAAAGAGGTTTCCCTATGCCTAAGAAGTTATCTAGAGATAAAGCCTAACACAGAAGTCAGCTTTGCATTATTCCTTGCTTTGATGCTGAAACCTTGTATTTCTTTTCTTTTGTCAACTGTGTGGAAGACATTAGTCAAGGAAATTAATATTTAAAACTAAACGTGCAGTTCAGTGCTGCACTTTATCACAGTTTGAGGCATTATGTTATTGCCTTTGAATTGGTAAGGTAATTTCAGACAGTTAACAATTTTGGACATTAGAGTTTTCTTCCTGCAGAGCAAGAAAAGCATGAAAGGAAGCAATTTAAGCTTTTTCATTTCATCAGTGCAAATCAACAGGGAACACTACTGAGGGCATCAACTGTTTAGTCTCATGTTAGTTCAGAGTTCCCCAGCTTTCCAGAGACTACAAAGAAATGTGCCAATTATTCTGAACTCATATTTCAATTGCAAACTTTTCAGAGCAGAAATACAAATGTCTTTCACATTCCTTTGTAAAGTGCTTAAAGCACTGCTGCCAGCATATAAATAATACTTGACACTTTCTGAACAGCGCATATCGACTTCCAGAGTTGCTCGATGGGTTTTCTACCACTTTGCTTGAAACCAGTATGTTTTATTTAAATAAATATATAACTAGTATGTTGCATTTAAATAAATACTTAAATAAATTTAAATAAAGCATACCAATTCAATGACAGACTTAGGGAAGGGATTACTTAGCAGTCAACCAAATGTTTAGATCTGTATTATACAGAAGTCATGTGGCTCAACCTGAAATGTCAAATAATGTTTTCTTCAACTCGTTTCTGTCCCATTATGTTTTTGATGAAGCACTGTGTAACTGAAATATAAAACAGTATTTTTTACAGCCACTGATTTTCAGACAGTAGACAAACTAAATATTCCAACAGCAGAACCATTTGCTTGAAGTAAACTCTCTTCACACACTTTTAAAAGAGTGGTATAGACAAATGTGCTCCGTGATGGAAAGATCCAAATTCAAGATCCTCACAGAGGGGAAAACTGAAGAAGAATAAGAAGAATACATTTGTTTCCATAGCAGAAAGTAAATCATGGCATTAGAAATTGTTTAGGCATGACACTCAGAAACACTACAGGGACCACAACCTAATGTAAGGTGGCCAGAATAGAGTTCCAGAGGATGATGCTCCTCATGAAGTGCTACAGCCTATAGCCAGCAGAAATGATAAGAACAGCTTTCCTAACAAATCCAAACCACCTCTGGTAGAATTCACTTCTGTCCCCCGATCCCAGGGATTTTAGAAAGGATTGTTATTCAGGATGTATCTACAAGCTTTGCAAAAGCCTTGTGCTCATTTTCATCTAAACTTCCACCTGTGAGACCCAGTCTTCAGGGTCTTGGGATACAGTGATAGTCACACAGATTTATAATCTCTTCACCAACAAAATCATAGTTCTTAATAATTTACGATTAAAGATAACTATGCTTCTAGCCAGAGGAGGTGAAAATCTTGTCCGTCTGCCCCCCCCCCCCGACATCTGGGCTTCAGGTTCATTATAGCCTTGTGAGGAACTGTTACTGCAGTCTCCATTTCATATCAACTATGGAAATAATGACAGAACTAGAAATTTGTCCAAAGCCACAAATGGAAATCAACATCCCACTGAGTACAGTGTCACCCCAACAGCAGTCCTGTGCTAGGACCTCTGTCGCACAGCCACCCCATTCTCTCAGATAATGTTGCCAGAACAACAGAAGTACATGACAATCCCTCTCTGCCTAAAAGATAGCTATGAAATGTGTCTGCTGTGTAATTATTGGGAAAGGTACATGAATAAATGAGGCAACATATTCAGATTTACTCCCCCAAAAAAGACATCTAGCTTGCAATTACAGTGAAGAGACACTCTCCCAGTCTACATGAGAACAGTGATATCCACCAAAGGTGGCATATCCAGGACCTGTCAGACACTAGCATCTTATCACCCTTGAAGCACATATTTGATGTTATGGGTGCTCATTATTGCAACTCAGCTGCCTGTCATTAGCTGAAGAGGCAAGAAAAGACAAAAGAAAATGTGATGAGACATAATGTTTCCCTATAATAAGGAAACGTAAGGTCTGACTTTTTGCCTATCCACCTGTGAATAAGTGTAAAACACCAGTCCCTAAAGGCGAATAAGGACTCTAATCTGCTCCTGTAGAACAGCCAGAGAGAGGTTAAGTGACTTTTTCTTTTCTTTTCTTTTAATAACCTTGGGAAGGGGAAATGACCCATGAAAGTTTCACAGACAAGGGTCACAGCACACTCCCTCCTGAGGAAGTCTTTAAAAACATAGGATACTTGAAGACATTAAAAGTTTCTTCTTCCTTTGACAGGCAGAACATTTAAATGAGGATACTGCCAGCACAGAAGGCCTGGGAAAATGTTTTTTCCATATTCTGACTAGACAACAGAAATCCCCACCATGCAAATCCACCTTGTCTTGATACTACATGCACTCCTCTCTTAATGCTGTTACTTACCTTGTTGTGTCATTTTATCAACATAATTTCAATGGAGTCATGTTTTCACTGAACTCTACGCCTACCACGAAAGAATAAGTTGGGTTAATCGTTCAAGTGTGGGATTGTTTTTCTTAAGCAGCTGAAGTCATCCACGAGTGCTCCAGAACTCATAGAATCATAGAATATCCCAAGTTGGAAGGGACCCACAAAGATCACTGGGTCCAACTCCTGGCTCCACACAGGACCACCCAAAAATCAAACCATATGTCTGAGAGTGCTGTCCAAACACTTCTTGAACTTCGGCAGGCTTGGTGCCATGACCACTTTCCTGGGGACCCTGTTCCAGTGCCCGACCACCCTCTCAGTGAAGAAAGTTTTCCTGATATCCAACCTGAACCTCCCCTGTCAGTGCTTCATGCCATTCCCTCAGGTATCACTGGTAAACGCTATATGGCAAGTAAACACTGTATGGAAAAATGCTAAAACGTATTTCTCCTACTGGGTCCCCTGAGGTAAAAGAAATGCTAGGGAGTGCAGAAGAAATCATTCATTGCTATTTGTGGAGGCAGGTTGAAACAGTGAACACAATCGACCCTGAACAGCAGGCTCGTAAGGAGATTCTCAGATCTACACATTTTTGAGCTCTGTGACAGTTGATCCATCATCCTGAGTTCCCTGCTGCACAGCAACCCTATTGTTTCACTATCCAAATCTTCTTCACATAGGCTTTTTCTCAAACTTTCACCCCATAAATAATAAAAAACTTCTTCAGTAATTTAAGAATAAAACAAAAGCTCCTTTGGGTGGTTGCACAAATAAACATCTGCATAAATTCAGATGAAAAAAAATTATGTCTTGCTATTAAAAAAAGCATCACAGCTAACTGTATTGTGTGACTGCCTCCTCAGCTAAGACTTTGGTTTTATAACTGGGACTTTAATTAGCGGCACTGGAGCTGACTGCTTAGTTTTGCATAAAACCAGCCTCCCTGCATCACTGTAGGAGTGTTTCTATAACTCTTTGCTGATGTCCTGAGGAGTAAGTGAAGCATTTGAATGACTTCTACAAAGTGTTATTTCTGTCCCAGTATCTCCCAGTCTGTTCACAACACTCGATGGCTGTGAATTTTCTTTTCCTTTATACTGAAGGCAGGAGGGCCACACAGACAGAGTGGCATAACCTGTCACATCTAGAAATACATATTTTTGAGAAATTAAAAATGCAAGAATATTTTCTAAATATTACAGTCTTTAGCATCAATCTCTCTGCACACAAAGGGATGCAGAAGAAATTGGTCAATTACAACATTTGGAAACAAAACTCTGAATTCCTGTGCAAAGTGACAGTCACTATTGGCCGACGTGAATTACAGTATTTCCTCTCACACTGCTTGAAGAATTTTTCCCCAGATCATGCTCTCCAAAATAAGGGCAAATTAGTCACATTTATTAGGGTGTGAAAGTAATAAAACAGACATTTTATTGTAGGGTGTGGTGCTTCTGCATAGTCCTCTGCTTACTCAGCTTAATCTGGTTAGATGCAAACAAGATGTGCCTTTGTCAGTCCAGTGCTGTGCTATGGCCTCAGCGGGGCCTATCACATTATCATCTTCAGATCAGAGTCTCACTTGGAGCATAGGTGGAGCAAGCAAAATCCTTTCTGTAAAAGGCCATAAATTTGGCCTTTTCAGATAAAAATCACAGATAAAATTCTCTATTACAGGGCTAAATATAGGCCACCAGCTGTTATGCAGACATGTCCCTTGTTTAAGCCAATATGGTAGGTCATGTCAAGCTGCTCTCAAGATAAAGGCTGGGACCCTCTCTAGCCTTCAGATCATTCTTAACAGCACCACTGCACTCTCTTTTAAAGCCCTTAGAGAGAAATGAAGCTGCTTCCTCTCTTCAGTCTGGTTTCAGGGAAGCGTAAATATGAACAGAGATCAAACCTAAAAACTTCTGGAAATGAAGACTTTGTCCTATTCTGCTTTCCAGTCCCTTCTTTCCTCATACGAGCATATCCTCCTAAATGACCCAAAAGCTTCAGGCAGCTTTTTGTGTTGTTCTACATATACAGTCACACTAAAATAATGTCTTTTTTTCTGTCATTTATATTTTCCAGTTTATCTCAATACAAGACTGTCTATGAAGAGACTCTTATTTTAGAAAAAAGCACAGGCTGTTTTCATAAAACACAAAATAATACACCTCTATTCTGAAATAAGATGCTTCAGGCAACAGCTTTTGCTAAAATAAAAAGGTGTGAATTAAAACAGGCTTCATTATGTTCGTGAAAATTAATCTATTTATAAGCCTTAAATGAAAACACAGTTTGCTTTCTTCATACCTCTCTCTCAAGCACTAATTTCAACAGCAAAGACACAGATGGTAGCAAATGGTGTTTTGTAAAGGACCTCCTCACTGTGTTTCTTTCCTTAGTCAGAAAAACTGAAATTTGATTCATTTGCCTCCAACCCAAGTCAAGAATCATCTCTGTTATCAGTAGAGAGGTAGGAGAAAGTGAAAAAAAAATACAAAAACCACAGGTGCTGCTACAATGTTTAAATACAACTTAATTGGCAAAACCTCCCACAGGTCCCCTTGAGGTAATCCAGTCTTGCTTGAGAGCCTTTTCTTAAAATCTCATGGTTTGTGTGTATCTGTACTTGTAGTGCTACCTGCCTATCTAAGTAAAGACTTCTTGCTTCAGTTCGCAGCCTCTCATAGTTTGTCTTGCAGATATGGCTAAGAAAAAGAACTGAAAGCTAAGGCCTCAGACTCCAAAGGTATTTAGAAACCTAACTACTATTTAGGTAGGGGAATCTTACTAATTCAAGAGGAAGAGTTTACTACCTATATGGTTTTCAGGATTGGATCTCACTTACATTGGTGTAAATTGGGTTCAGAAAACACACTTCTTTCCTTCCCACATTCAATCTGGAGTTACCTTCAAACCCTGCGGGTACCATCCCTCCTGGCTTCTGGGACCAAGCAAGCTGGAAATGGCATTTGATGCTCTGTGCTACCACCTACAGTCCACCCACAGTCACTTTAGACAACCAAACTCGAACAGTAAATACTGCTGGTCTGCCTGTCAAGTGCACATAGTATGAACCTGTCTCCCATTGTCTGTGCAGACCTCAGTGAAAGAACACCTTCCCAAGAAAAGCAATCAGGAGAAACAGAAAGGGTGAAGGATAGTGGGAAGAATATATGGATCCAACAACAAGTTGGAATACGTGTTGGATTTACACTTCATGTTTTGCTTTCAGAAGATGTTGATGGGGTCTGCTGATTATCTTCCTGTTCATCTGGTGTTGAAAATCAAGTATTTAGAAAATGAAGTATATTTATTTTGGTAGAGAAGTATTTTTACTATAACCTTCTGTTCTGTTTCAAAATCAGATGTTCTGCCTTGCAAAGGTTTATTTGTTTTACACGCACACCCACCTGGATCTATTAAATTCAGCACTTCCACGCTGGTTTTCCCCTTCTTCATTCCACCCTTTGCAGCTGCAGAACAGCACGATAGATTTATAAGGAAATAACACTAAAAAGTTGATTTGGTTTTCAATCTTTAACCTAATAAAATTGTTAAATTGTCCATTCCCCCTGCCCCCCCCAGTCAGAGTCCAAACTTCCTAAGAGTTACAGACACTGTGTTCCATGCAAGGGGAACTCGGGACCTTACAGAATTCAGATTTTAATACACTTTTTTTTCATGATTGTTTGCAGGATGAGATACGGCCTTTAAAAAAGATAGTGAGATTGGGAGCCTGGAGCCAGTCTCCGTTCCCAGCTTTCCAACTGTCTGGTTGTTTACCTCTGGCCAAAATGTTAAGCTTCTGCTGTGAAACAGGATTATGAAATGTGAACAACTATATACAATCTTTGCAATCTGTATAGGAAAACCATTCCAGATAAGTATCCCATTCTCTATATATGTGTATACTTACATATATTGAGAAAGACCCCTCTAGAATTTAGAAAGATATCCATCTTTACTCTGATACTTTACTCTTTCAACTCGTATACAAGTAATACCACTGAAATGCAGACATTATGCAAATAATGAAGGAGCAAAGTTTTGGACAGGGATGTCAAAACAACTACTTGTATAAAAAGCCTACTTAGTCTGTTAAATGTCTTGGTCAAGCCCTTACGTTTCTCCTTGCCTTAGCTTCCATACACAGAAGTGGAATAAAAGAATCCAGTAGAATATTATGATAAATATATCATTATTTCTCAGGTGCTTAGATCCTACAGTCAATAGATACCTACTAAGCATCTATTCTTCATACGGGAAACAGTATTGATTATGTGCCCATGCACCAGCCACCTCAGTTCAGATTCCTTCCCCCCAGCAGACAGACACACACACACACCTCAGCAAACCCAACTTCTCCTGTAATTTCTGGGCTTCCAGAAGTGAACACACTGCTTTTTTTTGCCATCTTTGCCAGGAGAGACAACATGACAGATGGTTCTACATAGTGATAATGTTTTCAGAGCCATAGACAGAAAGATCTTCAGAAAGCAGTGGTCTGAGTTTGGAGAAGTAAGGTCCCAGTCCCTACCAGGCTTCCGACAGAATTCAGTGAGAGCTAACACCGAGGACTTTTCACCTTTAAGAGAGTTCATGGGTCTCTGGTTAATCAGAAGAAGCCGTTAGAAAATAAGGAGGAAAGCATATTCAAGTAAAAACCTTCTGAAATAATTGATATTAAAAGCATGTTTGCATTACTTGAAGAACTTTAGTTTTCTACCCATTAGGGCTTTCCTTATTAAAAACTTCGATTTCATGTCATAAAACTTTCAGGATTCCCAAATGGCTTTTCTACCGGGAAATTAGTCTGATTTCATTTAGTTTTTGATTATATCTATCCTTTCCAACTTTAAGCAAGAGTGATGTATTATCAGTTATCATATATCTTTAAAATCACTTCTTTGGTGTTATTCTTTTAAGTAAGCGCACTAGCATAGTCAAAAACTTCCAGCACAATTGATTTACCTCTGTCTCTGGTGAAAAATGCCTACTAGCTTTCTGAGCTACAGGGATATTGTCCCTCATTCCACTCATTCTCTGAAAATAAATCTTCAGTAAGCAATTTTGCTTCGTAAAAGTCACAGTAACATCAGGATGTCTGCCCACTCAAAAAAAAAAAAAAAAAAATGCTACTTGGTTCCCTAAGTTCAAGGCTACATAAATCCTCATCTGTCAAGACAGGTGTTAGCTATTTTTTTTTTTCCCTTTTCAGCTGGGAAGTGAAAGAAAAAATCTGAGTGATCAAGGTAAGATTTTAGCAATCCTCAAAACACAGAGAATCAGAAAATTTATGTATTTGACGTGTAATTATTTTGACAGACCAGATCAAGATAATGCTACTGAACACTGTCAATACAACTATTCATTTACTTGTGGGTCTGTTTATAAAAAGATGTCCAGTGTTTGCCAGCTTTGTACTTTGGAAGGAGTATGAAGTTAGCAAACGAAGTTATAAAGTCCTCAGATAACCCTTCTAAATCTTCCGGCCTGATTTTCTTCTTCCCTGTCTGCGACTTGTGGGGAATTAACTGCATCTCTGGGTTTATCATAGAGTGAAAGTCCGAATTGACATCTCCCAGCAACTTTTGACCTGACTGCAACACACTACATCTGGGATTCCTAAGACAAGCTACCTGATGAAGGGGGAGAAAAAAAAAAAAAAAAAGTAGTTCTAGCAATAGAGTTAATCTTATGTTAAGTGAAAGATCTGAAGGATATCTGCACTTTTACTGCTGCCTGTTTGTAACCCTGCCACTCTAACAGGAACAAACCCTTCATTTGCAGCTGAAAACTTTCCCCTTCTCCGAGACGGAACGGCTAACAAAGTTGGTCAGATCATTTTCTCAGGGGGGTGCACGCACTGTGCCGTTTGCTGGACCAGCGGAGCAGATGTTGCGCTCTACCCGAGCCCGCTCTGCGGAGCGTTTCCGCCGCAAAGCCGCCAAGCTGCTCCGTGGCTCGGAGGATGGAAAATCCCGGGGCTGTAAGCAGCCCTCCGCATCACCCCGCGGCCGCGCTCCACCAAGCACCCCCCGGCCCGCGGGCAGCGCCGCCCCTAACCCCTCGCAAGGCCCCGTCTGTTCCCCGCGCGATTACGGCAAGCAACCCTCGGAAAAAAAAAAAAATCCCTCTCCTCAAGAGATGCTCCTGTAGCCGCGTGGGTGACGGGTAAGCTCGCTCCTTTCCCGAACTTCACCCCCATGTACCGGCAGAAGCCTCTGCCCGGGTGGACGCACACACGCCGTGCAGATGCTCGGCAGGTCCCCGCCGCCCCCTGCGAAGCAGCTGCGGCGGCGCTGCGCCCCGGGGCGTCAGCGCCGGGCCCCGCGGCG
>VXAA01005740.1:451490-486663 GCA_013399115.1 Anseranas semipalmata | reverse complement strand
CCCCAGCTTTTATTGCCAAGCACGACGCCATGCAGTACGGGACATCCCTTTCGTCAACCTGGGTCAGCTGCCCTGGCTGTGTCCCCTCCCAGCACCTTGGGCACCCCCAGCCTCCTTCTGGCAGGGCAGCACGAGAAGCAGAGAAGTCCTTGGCTCTGTGTAAGCACTGCCCTGCAACAACTAAAACATTGGTTTGTTATCACCGCTATTTTCATCAAAAATCCAAACCACAGCATCATACAAGCCTCTACAAAGAAAATTAACTCTATCCTAGCCAAAACCATGTTTCTGATCAATGTGCACAAAAAGTGGAAGATTCTGCTTTGAGTACATGAAATACAAGTTTTTAGAGTAAGAGCAATGCATTGAACATATACATACACATATGTATACTCAGTGTTTGTATACACAGTGTATGTAACCATAATGTACATACACATTGAGTATAGATGCTATTTTACCCTTTGAATCATTAAGTTTTGATGTTACTGGATTAGCTGTAAGTTTTACTAAAGATGTTTAAGAATGTAACAATTTTTGCATGTCCTAAATTTGTTGCATAGGAAATAACTACCAGGAAGAGCTTGGAAGGGGAGAAATAGATGGAACTCTGGAAAGGCACACAGTAGATTTGACTTTGTTCTTGACCTGGTTACTGGTTGATCTTGGGCAACTGGCTTTCTCTGTACTTTTCTTTTTCCACCTATTAAATGCAGATGATTACTAACCTAGACCCCTTGTAACGAAACAGTTTGAAATCTTCTGGTAGGAATAACAGCTAACTCTTACCTAGTTTATTATTTAATGAAACATCTGTACAGGGTGCTGGTAACAATGAGACGTAATTTGAGTTACTCCCAGATGGAAAACACAGCCTTAACCATGACTTTCTCCTCCTGGCCCCCCAAAACTACTTATGTTTCAGTATCTCACTGACTTGTCCTGTAGGTCTCAAGGCTCTTAAGACTGACTGCGTACTTTCACTTCATTGAGCACATGGATGCAAGCGTTTCTCTTGGGAAAAGACAGATGATTGTCTCTCCTCCCATTTCTATTCTTTTGTTCTGAAATGCCAGGGATCACGATCCCAGGAACGTTGAAGTTCACCAGTATTTTCATAGGCAGTGCTCCTTTCTTGTCCCTTTGGACTTTGAAGAAACTTCTGAAGACCACCTAAGGGCCGCCACACAACACAGGAGACATCAGTCCTCCTTGGAGCACTGTGGTGCCGTAGCGTACAGCCTGGCACCCCGGCTGACAAGCTGCTGGCTTTCCCTGCGCTCCCAGGAGAGGAGATGTTTGGAACCTCCAGGAGAGAATCATGACCTGAGTGTCTCTCCTGTCCCAAAGGTCCCTTTGCAGGAGGTGATCACCAGTGGCATTTCTTCAAGATATGAGTTGCTGTCAACATTTCTGTGCTCTTAATTTGTAGATAGAAACGTGCATCAACAATTTCAAAAGCTTTCGTTGTAGAGGAAATGCTAACAACCCTGGCTTTACCGAGTTCATCATGCTTCTGTTAGTTTTGTTGTGATAGCCCTGAGTAGTCAGTATGAAAAGCAGGCGTAAGAATCATGGATTTGCTGCAAGAATAGCTTCAGATATTTGTTGGTATTAGCAACAGCAGTGTGCGTGTGAATGTGTTACGTGATATGAGGGGAGAATCCTAATTGAAATCTTGTTGCTAAAGAAGTGACAAAGACCTTACAAACAGTATGAAACTCCAGGCCAACTATGGTTGTATTAATAATAAATCAGGTATGGTTTCAGAGTTGTTGTTTTTTTCCCCATGGAATAGTATACATGTAGGAAGATTGTTTTAATATATTTATTATATTCGTATATAATATGTAAATGCAAAAAATTGTTGTAAAATAAGATGTAAATAATATGTAAATGCAAAATATTTCCAAATATAAATAATTTTAAAATATGAAATAATACAAAAATATTAATATATTTATATTTTATATATTTTTTACCAATTGTCATTTTTCTATTTTTTTTTTCCATAGCATTTACTAAGTGCTGTAAAGAAACCGGTCTTCTTATGGTGGTAAAGTGTCGGCAAGAGAACACAGCACTGAAAGATTGCCTCGTTGGCTAGTAAGTCCCTCGTGAGCTTTTGTTTTGCTATGTGCTTTTGGCTGTACCAATCTAGAATCAAGTAGAAAAAGTACTAAATCAGGTTCTTAAGAGGGTTTTGCTAGCCTTGCAACGTTGATGTTTTTTTCCTGAAAATTGTATATTCACTTTAGAAGAAAGCATGGTGGTCAGGGCTCTACTTGACAAGACTTTATTTCGTTAATAAAACTGTGCTATGGCTAAAAAGACTTTTTTTCATTTGAATGCTAATGGATCCAGAGTTTCAGCCCAGATGACATGTAGCCCTGTATTCACTCTGCTGAATTACATATGTGGGGATGTGGGTGAGCAGTAGAAGCACCTTCATATTCTGTTCGTGTTCTGCTGTTGAGACAGGATAAGTTCATTTTGATTTTGCTTCTTGAGCTGTATTTCAATATTTAGTCTTTGCACTGAAAGTGTCCTGCTGCTGTGAACAGCACTAGGACATTGAGATATTAGAGGGGTTGACTTGATGCCATGGTGGATTGAAATGTCTCTTTTTGAAGTCCTAATTTACCCCCACTGCCAGCAGCCTGAAGTGATTCTTGAATTTCTTAGTGTGAGGGTTGGTGGTTTTTGAGCTTGATGTGGGTGGGGGTGGTTTGGTTTTTGGTGGAAAGTGTCTCCTGCCTTTTTAAACCAGAGGCTAATGTTAAATGCCCTTAAAGCAGTGACAGTTGGTCTCAGGTATTTGGGAATTGATGAAAAAACATGTGCACCTGGGTGAGAGTTCCAGCCAAACTGCAGCAAGAACCTCCTGGAGTTACTTAGTTTTATTTGTCTATACATCCACGCGTTAAATTCTGCCTTTAAAAAAACAAACAAAAACAAAGCACAGCACAGAAACCAAACACGCACTATGGAAAAATACTTAGTGCTTGAATAATTATACTTAATTGTAAGTAAATTACAAGTAAAGTATGAGTAATTACAAGTCAGATGAATTAAATGTAACGGTCAAGGTCCTATATGTTTACTGTTCAAGCGATAAACTTGAACCCGTTCCCACGAAATCCATAGTAGTTCAGGTGTATAAATATCAGTGTTCTCCAGTAGATTCTCATGCTGAGGAAGCTAACTGCAAATAATAAGGAATCATCTGGCTCTACTGAAATATCAAAAGTATTTCCCTTTCTCTACTTTCCTCTTTATGGTTTCAGTGCATAGGCGTGAAAAGGACTATGCCTCACAAGAGAGCAATATCATAAGAGAATGCAGACCAACTCAGTATTTAGAGTTTAAGAAGATAACTTTCACTGCTTTTGTACTATATATATAAAAAAAAAAGGCAGGCAAATTATTGAAAGCAGATAGATTTCTTTGGGTGTGAAAGGAAGATCAGTTTTGAATGCTATTCATGCAGTATCTGTTCCATATTCCAAGCTGTAAAACAGTATTGTGTTTGTCTTTCTTGTAGCTATTCTGATCCATCATTCTATGAGGAATGCAAAACAGAATATCTGAAGCAAAGGGAAGAATACAGAGCAACTGGAATTAAGAAAAAAAGACAGAAGCTTGCTTCAAATGTATAATTAAAATTTAAAATGAACTTCTCAAATTTTATATCTAACTTAATGATTTGACTTGATTTAAACAGACTTCTTAAATCATCAGTATCCCTCTGTGTGGAATTTAGCTGAAATTCACTAAACGAGATGTAAATAAAATAATCGCTGAACTTGAAGGTCAACATCTTTTATTTTCTGTAATTAAGGATATAAAGCATGCTGTCACTCTAACGGTTTGCAAGAGAAATTGCAAAGGTCTGTTCCTCTGTCTGGACCTGAGATTTTGTTACAAGCTTTAAATTCCAAAAGGATGTTATCTGTTAGATAGTTATGTGTGGCAGGCTACATAAAAACTTAAGGGTGAATAATTTAAGCTGTATTAACTGATCACAAATTGAGTATATACTAACGTCGGTCTGTTTGTCATCTGAAGTTGAGGGTATATGGAAATGTTCTCGATGCTCTTGCTAGAAGGGTGGCAGAAGGGAAGAGCTTCTTGGACCAATTCGCTTTATCTTTTTCATGAAAACGTTGTCATGGGAGAGCCTGACAGAACTTCAGCCTGCGCTGTGAGTCCTTTTTGAGTCTGCATTGTCAGAAGAGGTGGATGCCCCGTGCCCGTGCATGGCACAACTGACTGCTTCGACTCCAGTGGAGGAGAAAGTTGCCCGGTTGAGACTGTCCTTGAGAATGGGAGAAGGCACGCTGAGGGCCAAAAAAATCATTGAGAGCAGTATCCTCCGTAGCGTTTTGTTTTTCAGCATGAAGATGATTATATACGCTTCCATGTTTCAGGAGTGGGTGAGTGACCACACTTGCAAAATTATTACGGATGAGTAAATAACTAAACTCTGCACTTAAGATGCAGGTAAGCTCTTAAACATCTATTAATGCTGTTGCAGAAACTAGGTGTAAGCAAGTCCCTGTGTAAAGTGAGGCATACAAAGGATCTTTCGTATACAGATACTTCGAGCTACTTAATTGTAGAACTCTCAAATGCGTAAATGGCTTCACTAAAGTGCACAGTGACTGAACTCTGTAAAACTCTTCATATTATTATTTTGGGGTATCTTTTGAAATAAGACATTTCTTTACAAGTAAGGAAAGGCTACGCTTACAAAAGTTATGTGGTAACTTTAATGTCCTGATTAAAAAAAAAAATAGCCTGAGTTAAGTAGTAACATTTGCCCCTTTTCCGTTTGACTTTTTATTTTGTGTACTGTTTCACCACAAAACTAGTACTGCTCTAAAGCTATTCAAGTGGGAAATTCAAGTCAGACCCTGAGATGCATGTCTGTGAAGTACTTAAGTTAACTTTGCAGGTTAGTCCGTGCCCTTTATTCTGTGCCTCTTACTGGAATGATAATAATATTGCTTCCACTATTAGCAGATTGTCTGGAGGATGAGGGAATGCTTGAGAGACAAAGACTAAAAGATGCCTAGCATTCTGGCTTTCAGCATTCAGTTAGGCAAACTGAAGTGGCACTCAGCTGTATAACTAGCCAACACAGAATAGGTTCTGTGGACTGAAGTTTCCTACACGTACTTGCTCTTGGCTGCTCAGTTCAAGCATCTTGGAAACCAAAAAATATGTATTTCAAATCAATTATTTGAAAATAAGTTTTTTTTTTCTCCTATAAGAGGAATCTTAAGGTAGATACTGACCCGTATTTTTTTATGTATATATTTTAAAGGACAACAGCTGTTCTGTTATTCCACTGTGAAGACCTGCTACACTTACAGGCTCTCCTTCCAGAGCTTTGTGTTTGTCATTTTTTTCAAAAGCACGTACAGACAAGAGTTGGGCTGGGGCAGGCATTCTCGTAGAGGCAGCGCCGTGTGCTGCCAGTGGCACGCAGGTGCCAGCACATGCAGTGCTCTCCTGGCTCGTGCTCAGGCTTGTACCGCAGCTGGTCAATACAGACCAGCACCAGCAATGTGTTCCTTCTTTTCTAGCTTAGCAGGAAGCAGGTGAGGGGGAACCGCAGTGCACTGACTGGTACTGCTGGTAGAATTAATACCGATAATGGAACAGAGTCCTATTTAACCTCCGAGTATTCCTCCCCTACCATTTTATACATGCTGTATATGCAGGACTGCAACCACCCGCTTCTGAGCTGATGGTAAGCAAGCCCTACTGTCAAGCCTGAAATTGCACCTACTGAATGGTGCTGTTAACCATTCACTTTTCTTTACCGACACTGTTGCACGTGTAAGTAAGAACTGGGTTCTCACACCTCCTCCTTTGTTTGCTGTGCCACTTAGAGCTGGGCTCTGCCCTCAGCCTCCTCTGTAATACACCCATGGCCTTAATTTGATGTTTCCTAGTTTTGAATTCTTGATTTCACACCCTTCATATTCTTAATGTCTTGTGCATTATCTTGTATTTTAATTGCATTTACATCTTTTATTTAAAGTTGAAATGAAAGAACGAGTACTGTGACGAGACAAACTCATACTAGTAGGTTGCCTTGGGTTTTGCTTTCATCTCAGCTGCAGCCTTCCCTTCCTACTCAGGTTAACAGGAAGCAGCCCTAGATCCTAATCAAGGTAATAAAGCATCAACAGTACTGATAAAGCCTTAAACTGTGCTTCAAGCAGTGAACTGGAAGCTTTTTAGCTACATACTGAAAAGTTAAAAAAAAAAAACAACACAGCACACACTTCTATTTTGTCAAAAGTCAGTCATTAATGGTGAGAGGATATAACTCTGGAAGGCTTGCTGTCTTACCCCCAGAGCAGAATGCAGTAAGTACATTTAGCTGGTCTGTACTTACTGAGAGTAGGCAGCTGTAGGGAATTAGGGAGTTAACAACAGTGCACATATGCAGCAGTTCACCTAGCCATCTCCCTCTAAACCTGGGATTGCCATTCTAATTAATGGTCCCTGTGTTTCTTCATGACTTTTCATTTTCAAATCAATTCTGCAGCACTCTTCTATACAGACAGTATATTCAATTGGTGCAGTTAATCTAGGTGTGTCTCCAATGTTTTGAAGTTAGCCTATTAATATAAAAAGATGACTGAAGTGCAGAGGCAGATTAAGTCCAGTAGGTGAGTGCAGCTAGCCCACCACAGTCAATAGATGTGTAAGTGCCTAATGTCTTCTAATATGACCTTCCTAAAAAATTAAGGTGGTTAGCAAATGTTTGTAGTTCTGCTTTTAACAGTGCCTGTTACAACTAGAAGCTTACACAAAGTTGTGAGGCTTCCACTGCAGCTGTATACAACTAGCCTGAACACCATGCTCACCCCTTTTAATGGGAATCTCCTGCTCAGCCAGTTTAAAACCATCCACCACGTGGCAGTATAGATCGACACTGATAGAATAAGGTCTTAAACTACAAGACCCATTTGTCATCTCAGCCTCCTCACACACTGCAGGAAAGCATCTGCCTCATTTTCTGCAGTACAGTGGGTCTCTCCTTGCCTCTTTGTAGCACGTCAGGGAACTTGATAAGCACCCAAGACGGTGAGGTGCTTCGTTTCAGGCTACGCCCTGATTTCCGTGTATTAAAGTTCACTTCAAACTCCTGAGACAAGCGCTGTAAAACTGTGAAATCTGAAAGGAAGGAGGAAGAGGTTGTCATACACTTATTAATAAAGTTAACCTTCATAGAGTAAAATGAAAACCCATTAGATGAAAGCTATTATGTAATGCAGCTTTCAAATGAAAGTGGAACCACCTACCATGACAGTCGCTGACCGATAACCCATCTGTCAGAAGTGTACTCTACCTCGCGTTTAGTACAGCCACATTCCTCCTCAAGTAGTGCCTGCAAGATTGTGTTCTGTTTACAGGTCAAGCACAGTTGCAACAAGTGTTCCATCTAGTTACAGTTCAGTAACAATAAGCATCTGGTTATTTCTCACGCTTCTCCCCTAGATCAAACTCAAACACCCTCATCCCAACAATTACTGCATCTTGTACTGCCTTGCTGTTTGTAACACTTCATCTCTTTCATCTCAAAATACAAAGAAATGAATTCTGCTCTGCTAAAAGGAGCATACTGAGGGACGCCAATTTCAGTTCATGTCACAACACTTATTATAGACAAGAGATTTTTACAAAAATGGTTCAGCTGCTTATCAGACTTGGGAATATGCAAAGCAATTAAAATGGAGGGCTTACCTTTAGTGTTGGTAATAATAATAGAAAAGAAATACTTTTGTCCACTGTCCCGTGTTCATACAACTGCAAGTAGCATACTCTTTCCCCCACAAAGAGGGGCAAAAGCCTGACCCATTTAAAAAAAAAATATATATATATAGTGCTACACAAAGCAACAGGGAAACACCTTACCTCTTTTCCACCACTTTTGATCACAAAACCTGTCTGAAGATCAGAAGAAAATGCAGGCAAGTTGGTCAGCTACTGAAGCTTTTCACTCTTCCTTTACTAGGCCACATCGTCATTAAAAAGACAGGTGTCTGAGCACAGTATCCTCAAAGTCTGCTGCAAGGAGTTTTTGAAATGAAATCTGATGAACTCTGCTTTACATCTCTCGTATAATTCATATGCTTATATGGGCCTCTGTTAAATTATTTGCAATGGCCATTGTTTTACTGTACCTCCACCATATGTCTAGCACAGCTCTCATCATTTTCCAGCTGTAAAAATTTGACAGCACATTACAGCTAATTTGGGAGTTTGCTTTTCTTCAGATATTTCACATAGGAGGAAAACCAATCAGCTGTAAACCCACAAAACTGGCAGGGAGACTTAAAATGATGAGATTTTAAAAATATTTAAAATGAACCAAATAACAGTGGAAGCTTACATATGTGTTACTAGAAGGTTAGTCCAAGTCTCCAAACATCCAAATACATATTCATCAGCTTGCCATATGCTCACTTAAATGTGCAAAGCAACAACCTCCTCCTGCCCAAAAGCTGTCTTTCATTTCTGTTAAATGGAATTAGTGCTTTCTTAAATTAAAAATCATCAAGTCTGTGGGCTAGGTGAAGTTTTAAAATGTTCAAAGTAATTTTTTTTTGTCACTTAACATGCTTATTTGAAGGTTTTGGGCCTCGCCTTATGCAATTTTACTGCTTTATGTAACAAATGCACACACATGCACACAAAACACCAGAACCCCTTTACTACAGCTACTTCTGCATTTAATTTGCTGTCACTGTGATGAAAATGGAAAAAAGTACCTTAAGCCACTAGTGGCATGGATTTAAATGACTTTTCCATCTTGAGACAAAATTTGATTGTATGCTTCAGACCAACAGATGTTTCACAAGCCAGCTAGCTCCCAAGTGACTTCAAATCTGGGGACTTCCTTTTCAAATGTTACAGTTTGGCCACGGCAATGAGTGACTGGATTGGAAATGGTGCCTACAGCAAGCTCTCCGTGATCCTGCCATCCTCTCTCAGATGTCAGCACTTCTTCTGGAGCCCCTCTCGGCAAACATCACTTTTCTTCCATGGCCCCTTCTCCAGCACAGTAAGCAGCACAGGTAAACCGAGAGTTGGAAGCAAAGCCTGGGAATTCTTAGTCACTGCCCAGAGAAGCTTCATGCTTAAGTTTCCCTGTCACACAGGCTGCCAGGGCACCTTTTGACTCAGCAGCAAAACCCCAATAACAATAACACACAGGAACTTAAGGCAAAACCCCAATAACAATAACACAGAGGAACTTAAGGTAACCAAGTCCTTCAGGTTTCAGTATCCAAGAGAATACTTCTCCCAGAACACACTGAAGCAGTCTCTACAGGCTGTTTATTTTCATCCTGAATGGGGAAGAGTGAACCTCAAACTAAACCCTTTGTATTTGGAACGACCTTTGTACATAAGAAATCAAAACCAAGTAAAAGTTTTTGTGCCAAACAGTAAAAGGAGATTTGTAAGTTAAACCAATTTCAAACAAAAATAATTTATTTTAAATCTTACACAGTAGAATTCCTTCATTGCACAAATCAAAGTATTAATCATGTTGATGGGTGCTGAATAATATACTACTTAAACAAAAAAGAATCTCTAAGGATGGGGTGGGGAACCCCAAGAAGTAAGCTACATTAGAACTAGATTCCATATAGTTTATGCAGCCACATGAGAAATGCTTCCTGCTGCTTTGTTATTACACAGGTAGTTGGTTCTATCAGCTAAAGCCTAGTGACTTGGATTTGTTTTATGCATATTGGGTTTTGTTCTATTACTTTCCAAGAGATTGTACTCCCCTGAGTCAGCTGTGTTCATTGGTCAGAATAAATTCCAGCATCTGACACTATTTCCATTAATCACAGACAAGCCACTATACGTGAGCAAGATAATAGAAAGATAAAAAACAGTATCTGGTGAATGGAAAACATTATTTATGTATGCTGTTCACTAATACAATAGAAGGTATCTGAAAGGCATTCTTTCAACTTTGATAGACAAACTGAAACAGGAGAGGATGGGCATCACATGAAGCACTTACTCCACAGGGAAAAAAGTGACTGGAGTGACTGGAACCACACAGATCATGTAGTGCCTTGGCTCAGTAATACTTTTAGAGCCCATCATTAGAATGGTTATGCTACAGTCATAGCTGTCCCATGTATTTGCAAACAATTTTAAGATAATTTGTTACTAAACACCTGTGAAATTAATTTTTTTATTACACTGATCTTAAGCAGGACCTGTGAAGTTGAACACTTCACCCCCCCACACACCTGTAAATAACATTTTTAGTATTAAATATCTTCCCACCTGTTACACGCCAAGCTTCATAGATCTAAAATACAAAGCATTTTCCTTCAAAGTATTGAGCAGCCAAGGCATTTCACTTAACCCTGTTGTATTAAGCCAGAGAAGAAGCAGAGCAGTTTTTAAAAAACTAGGCATAAATTGTATTTGTCTAAAAACAGTTCTTGGCCTTAAGAGGAGGAAAAAAAAAAAAAAAAAAAAAAAAAAAGGTAAAGTAGTACTTGGACACCCATAATCTACAAAGCAGGCAGTCGCAATTTGAGTAACTTCAGTTCTCAGTGGAGTACTAAAGATACCACAAAAACTCTTCTGTATATCAACAGCTAGTCCACTTAAATTAAGGCTTTGTTTCTTTAACAAAAGAAAAGTTAGTAGCCTTAACAACCACACAAATAAAGAGTCAAGGTTCTGGTGATGTGCAAAGGAGGCACGATAAGGATAACTGCACTGTGATAGGAGGATTCTGTGGCAGGCACCACTGTGCGTAGAATTAAGTCCGTTTCCTACAGCATGAACTGAGGGAAACAGGCTGAACATCTAGGATTCGTTGTGTTCAGCAGCATTACTTATGATCCTTTTTAATTCACAATAAGGCCCAAAATGGTGCAATCTAAACAGGATAGCCTAGGAGTGACTTCTCCCTTGCCACTATCTAATATAAATCGAGATTTTGACAAAAATCTCACCTTTCTTATAAAAATCATGTAAAAATGCATTTCTAAACCAGAGGAGTCAAAGTTAATTGAAAGGAGGGAGGGAGAGATAATCCAATCTTCATTTTATGCCTTAATCTGAGAAAAAACTGTCAAAAATAAGCTCAGAGCTGTTACAAGTTTTAACGTGATACCAAATACTTGATAACATACAAATAGCAAACAAATACAGAACTGGATTATTTTGTTTTATTCCAAGAACTAACTTTTCACTGTAATCTTTTGGAAATGTATGCCATTTGCAAGACAAGACTATCTATGCCCCATGCTAGATTCATTCACAGTATACCATCACAGCTTTAACTTCTCCTGATTTACAGCAGAGGAAGACTAGGCTTTCTGTTTTGGAAATAGAATAATTAAAAAAAAATAATAATTTCAACCAATTTGTTTACCTCTTTAGAAGTTCAAGCAGTAAGGTGCCTATTCAGAACCATTCTAAAATGCCTCAGTTCGTTCTAAAAATTGCTTAGCTCTTGTGCAGACAGTTTTGATTACACTGATCCAGGTAATCTGCTGGACAGTTTAACAAAGTTGTTTTATTTTGCATTTCCCAAAACACATTCTCGTTAGGTTTTGGAGGACTTGGGAATACCCAGGAATTATCTTCCAGAGAGCTCTTTCCATAAGAATGGTGTTCCTGAAATGTTTTACCATCAGCTGGAATGGGTCTCTCATCTGTCCATGCTTGTAGAGTCACCCTTTCAGAGGGGCTTTTTCCATCTCTCAGCAGAGAGGGAGGTACAGCATTGCAGAGTACTTTATCATTTTGTGAGAGTTTTTTATAGACTACCCCAGATGTCAAATTCAACTTCGTAACATTCTTCAAGTCAACACATTGTACTGGTGCAGAAGAGGCAGCTGAAGAAAGAAGATGAAAAGATTTTTAAATTACATTGGGTTATTTGGTGCATTTTTCATATAGAACCAAATATACAACGGTATAGCAGGTATGTTCAAGCTCGTGTTTTCAAGCTAGAAATTTTCAAATCATCTTTTACTTTAGTAGCTACTTAATATTACAAACTGAACATACTAACTTCTTCAGAGTTTGCAAGATGAATTTACTTGCAATGATCCCTCGGGTTAGAACTAGTCAAACTCAAATATTTGCAGTATTCAAATTAACGAGTTGCCTCAGATGACTGGCCAAGAACAGAAGTAAGAATCTTCCACAGGGAAGGAAAAAAAAAAAAAAAAAAGTGGCCACTTAATGTTTCTCCTACGTTGCAAGTAGGTTACATGTAGCATACACCATCTTTATTCATGCTGCAGCAATGGCCAACATACCAACACACTACTGATGCTTTTGAGAAGTTCTTTGAACAAATATGATGGTCCCTACTTCTGCACATGTGGATTTGTATATAAAACCTGTATGTAGAATAAAAAAAAAAAAATCACCATCTGCATTGTAACAATTTTACAGAAAAGAAAATGTGTCCACTTGGGACTTGCATTTTGCAAGTCAGCCTCAATGGTCTAACTCAGCCAGTTCTGGCCAGGGTCCAGTGATTGTGTAGTGTGACAACTTGTATACACTCGCACAGATAAAATGACCATCCTAAATTGCCATTTTAAGGAGTAAGACTTCTTTTTTTCAGTGGCAAAGCAGTTTGTCCAGAGCTAAACAGAAAAAGCAGGATAAATTTGCTGTGGTCAAGGTGTGCTCAACCACAGCAGCTATGCAGAGAATACAAGAGCAACTTTGAAAGATGATGAATAGTAATTAAAAAAAAAAGATGTCTCCCCCATCCCTGATACCATATACAAACTAGTTGCTGCTATAAGAGTGAAGTAAAATAGGTAGCACTACAAGAACGGGAGGAAGTTTTAAGTCAATTCTACGCATTTTTTGTATAAGCCGGTATTTTTCTAGAAGTATTAGCATAGATGTATCTGCGTTGCAGTCATCAGCGTGGCTAACAAGCAAAGTAAACAAACAAACAAAAAGTTTTAATTTCTACCGAAGCTGCCCACTCTTAACGCAATTCTGAAAACTTACTGAGAAAAGTCTACAGGGCAAAAGGCAAAAATCCCTTGTTTTTCCAATCAATCAGTATTGCCTTTTATAGTTGTGGATGTACATGTGCATTAGCAACTGAAATTCAGTTTGTTTACCTGGTAGAAGAGAAAGATCAGTACTTGTGTAGTGGCGAGACAGTTAACTCCAGATTAAAAAAACAAAAAACCAGAAAGATACTACACAATTACATCAAACCCTGACAGACTTGAAGATTAAGAATTCATTCAGTTCTTTGTTTCTGCACTGAAGTTATTTGACAAATGTGTCTTAGAATTGTAGGAACATAGGCTCCTGGTAATAATATGATCAAATCTAGAATCTGCGTTAATACTTTATCAGCCAAGTACCACAGAATGATCATTAATCACTGCTGGCCACAGACAAAGCCAGTCATTGACCTGGAGGTGAATCCTATCATTAGGTCACTCAGCCCATCAAAGCTGTTTAGAAAGACAATATCTTGATTTTGTACTAGACAGGGACATCCAAGACTGTCACTAACATACTGCAACCAAGTTCAGTTTCTTTGACCAGCACCTTCTGTATTCTGAACACAGTAAATACCGCAACTCAAGTGAGCAGAAAACAAAGGAAATAAACACCAAGATAAACAGACTAAGTCTGCCCCCACCATAATAAAAATCTTCTTGTAAAGCATTTGGCTCAAGAGAAACATACATATGAAACAGAAAAAAACATCTGATGAACTGTTCACAAAAGTTATTCTTCCCTAAATTGTTTGCAAGGTAGCAGCAGAAATAAGGCAGTTTTGCAGCATTGGTCAGCAAATGTCATCTTGCATAGCATTTTGCTAGAAAATGCAACTTTTCTGAATGCTAATATAAAATATGCAGCCATAAGAGAATTTCAATGTATTAATTTTAAAATGCTGCCAAATTAATACTTTATATATTCTATACTGGGAAAATACAACTGCATTTGAAAAAAGATTTTTTTTTTATTATGAAGTAGTTGTGGTAAAAGGTCAAATACAAGTAAACTTAACACCTCAGCCTTGTGCACATAAGCAACACTTGACTGAGAAAAAAGCCACAAGGGGAACAGAATACAGTACTGAAGGAAAAACACATCAGCAACACCTTTATGTGTGAAGTTGACCAGTATAAGACAGAAGCAAAAGCAGAAAATGGGTAGGCTGGAACCATAATACAGCCTAGCTTATCAACTTCAATTGATGAGATTCTGATAAGATATGATAGCTAGTTTCTTTTCAAAATGGTACAGCTCGGGTCTACAATTTGTGTTTGTAAGATCTGTAACTGCAAACACTGACTTGCCTTTCTTGGTCGCTGTTGAGTTTGTTTTCAGTTTTCGTAGAACCTCAGCTTGCACTTCAGTCACTAGCTGCAAATTAGACATTTCTCTCTTCAGTTCCCAATATGCTTGTTGCACACTTTCAAAACAAAAAAAAATTAAATGTTAAATATTTGCCACCTCTAAAGCACCCCCATGTCTACTAACATTTCCAAGGCTTATCAAGCATAAACTGATAATAAATTGTTTTTGCCTGACATACACTGACAATTTTACTAGAGTACCATAATTCAAAATGAACCGAGCAGTACTAATAATTGCATTAAACTGAACAACTTTTGTATATTATATCTTTGTATATTATGTAAGACTCTTTCATATTTCGATGTATAATATATATTAACATACTAGATAATACCAATAATTTCAAGTTGCCCAAATGAAAAGAAATATGGAGCTTATTCTTCAGTTTCATTATTTTAAATGATCTTCCCATAAAATTAGTACTCTCAAAGAAATTTTTTTTTTTTTTTAAATATATTATATGAATACTAAATTACAAACAAGGTAGGCTATTAACTTTGAATGGCTTTTGATAAATGATCATACATACCGTCATATGTTATGATCCTAGTCACGTTAATTCAACAGTCTTAAATAATCAAAAATTGATATTTGGGTCTTTACATGATTAATTTTGCTACAGTGAATTCAGACTAGATTCCAGAGATCCAAACAGAGCACACACACACAGAGGCCAAAATAAAATAATTCAGCATAGCATTTCATATTCAAGTCATCTAATTTATATTAATATACTCCCTTATCAGAAAGGGTAAAAATTAAAAGACCCAATTCATTCTCTAATAAGACAGCATAATATGAGAAATGTATTTAGCAGCACTGTGCTAATGTTGAAGTTTCAGATAATTAGCTAGTAAGAAAATGAAGAGCAAAAATCAGAAAAGTTAGCAGCTTTATATTCCCAGAAGTTCAGCTAAACCTGTGGCCTTTCACTGCAGAATTCATTTGGCACTGAACTTTCAATACGATGAAAATTTTACAATTAAGTTGATGTAGCAACCACCCTTTATTTATTCGTTTTTTTTTAAGTCTCAAAAATAAGATTAAACAAACATTAGTTATATCAAAACAGAACTGTCCATATTTAAATGTATTTATACATAGAAATGGTAAATATAGGAACACCTCAGTGTTTGTCACCATCCATCCACCATTCATCTCCTACAAAGAAAGGCTGAGAGCTGAGGTTTTTTAGCCTGGAGAAAAGAAGGCTCCAGGGAGACATCATTGCAGCCTTTCGATACTTAAAGGGGGCTTGTAAGAAAGCTAGAGGGGGACTCTTTATCAGGGAATGTAGTGACAGGACAAGGGGCAACGACGAGGGGAGATTTAGATTAGGTATAAGGAAGAAATATTTCACTGTGAGGGTGGTAAGGCACTGGAACAGAGAAGCTGTGGATGCCCCATCCCTGGAAGTGCTCAAGGCCAGGCTGGATGGGGCTTTGGGCAGCCTGGTCTGGTGGGAGGTGTCCCTGCCCATGGCAGGGCGTTGGAACCAGGTGATCTTTAAGGTCCCTTCCAACCCAAACCATCCTATGATTCTATGATCCAGAAGGAGTTTTGTAACATGAGTTTAGCTCCTTTAAAAGGATCTTGCAAAGGGGTGCTGGTACCAAAATTCCACTTAAATCACACAGAACATATTTTGTTTTTGTAGATACTGGTCTAGAATCCCCCTGCAAAGTCTAATTTTCAAGGAAGTTGCAATTGAAAACCAAGGATTTCGTATGTGCTTGGATGTTTACCCTATACTGCCTTCTAACATGTAATATAAAATGTAACAGCTTATTCTTTCCTTATGTGCTTTTGTGTTCTGCACAGTTTACACTCTGTATGGAAAAACAAAACAATTTTAGCCACAAATATGCCTCTTCTTTTTTTGTTTGTTTTCCTTTTAATATAAAACTATATTTAATCAATTTGATCATTTTTCTACTATTCTGATTACTACAGTAAGAACACAAGCAGAATGTATGAACTGAACACCTGTCTGAAACACATTTACAATATTTTATTTTGCCAACAGTCCCCAGCCTGAAAACCTGATATATAATCAGAATATAGTCACCTTACAAAAAAAAAAAAAAAAAAAAGTATTACATGAGAAGATTTTAGAATCACTACAACTTAATCAGCAAAGTAGATCTGCAAACCAAAAAATTTAAAGTCAGACTTGCAGGCTGCTGACAAACATGAAATAATTACTTTCCAAAACGCTAACTAACTGCAAATGCCTTTGTCCTCCATAAACAGCACCATTGCTTGCTACAATGAATGTTTCACACAGAAGTATTTTAAAATGTCGCCGCCCCCCCCAAACCTCCCAGATTTTTGGATAGGCTTACATATTCCAAATGCATCACACGCTCATTATGTATATCATATTACAATAAACACTACACTGTACATATGCTAATTCTGATGACTGCCACCTGAACATGAATTCTTGAAATAAATTTGCTCTGGAAGATCAAACAGAACTGTTTTACCTTGATAACACCTTTTTTCAGGCGTGTAAGACCGACTATGAAGCTCCAGCAGAAACCACAAGAAAAAGTGTGAGCTAGCTATCCAGTCAAGATGAAAGGTGAAAGTGTAATTTTTGTATAGCGTGTACAATGTTATCATCATTATACCAGAGACCATATGAAAGAAATATCTGTAGGGTTCTCTTTCAGTGACTGATTTCCTTTCCCATCTCTTCAATAGCCAAGTAAGCAAAAAGATAGTGCTCTAAACAACCTGTCATTAGGAAGGAGTACTCTACCCTCTTGTGGAAAATTGTGGAAGTACATGAACTGGCATAACTGGGTGTAAGAGATGCAGGTCATATTTCGTTTCTGCAAGACAGAACATTTAGGAACTTTCATGCATTCATGAATTGTTCTTTTGCATGAAGAGTTAAAGGATATATCCACTTTCTAATATAGCACACATACTGTACACAGGGTAATATAGGACATTATCATAAGTACAATTATTCATTATTTGACTGGCTGTAAACTAACAACGACGCTTTCTGTTCCACTAGCACTTTTCAAGAAAACTGCTATTTCTTTTTGTACAGGCCACATAATGGCACTTCAATATTAAAAAAAAATCCTTTAATTTGTCTTCCAGTAGAAATATTATTGTAGTGCACTAAGTAAAAATGGGTATTCCAACACTAAGCAAAAGATTTGAAGTCACCAGCCAAACACAGAAACCTCTTCATATGCAGAACAAAGAAATTCCTATAGCTGAGATAAGACTTGGAAGTTCATCTACCACCTCCTTAAGTCCATTGATTATTAAATAGTTGCTTTTTACATCCAAGATAATTTAATTTTCATTTTCTTTACAGCAATCTGAAAAATGTAAATAATTTTTTATCATTGTTCTGGACTTTAGACATCATTCTGTCTTCACAGACAAAGGAAAAAAAAGACAATGACTTTGCTAAATGAGTATGCCAGGACTTATAATTAGATTATGTAGTTTGAAATAACACATTTGAGCAGGCTGCAAGAATATCTACCTGCTCAAATAACTGTCTCTCAGTAAACTAAGTACAAAACATGAAAGCCACTTGATTTTCATACCTCTGAATGTCTTGCCTTTGAAAGAGGTCTCCATTTAATGCGTTTTCATCTTGAGGCTGGTCCTGCATAACACAGTGAAGGGAAGAAAGAGGAAATGAACAGATGAGTTCAGATCTATCTGAAAATACTAGAACAAAACTACAAGTTCACTAATATTAAAATTCAGAAGTAGTCTTCATTTGTGTTGGCTGCAGTAGTTTCCAAAATGGGCTTCTACTACAAAATGAGTTCTACTAAGAATTTCCACTTAAAATGCTTGAATTATCTGCTCATGTGAAAGCACTCCTCAGTCATGAATTCATTAACAAAACAGCATGGGTAATCTTCCAGCATGCCAATTCTACAAGACTGGACAAAATGCTTCAAACCAGCTACCACTGTACTTTTATTTATTTATTATTACAGCTGAGTCCTTGGAATTTGTGCTTCTTTGAAAAGCAAAAACTGACGAAGGCTTTTGATTTCCAAAAAGTTTGCTGCACATGTATAAAAAAAAGTAATCAGTCTTCTTTCCCTCTGCCAGTAGTATGAAGACCTAAATCACAGCAAATTGTTTCAGTATAGATTAAGTTCCACAAGGTACTATTATCATAGAACATAATTTATCCCTCGAGTCTGCAAGACTGCTTTGAATTGTATATACAAATCCATGGTCCTGGGCAAGCTGCTCTAGCTGTCCCTGCCTGAGCAGGAGGGGTTGGAACAGATGACCTCCAGAGGTCCCTTTCAACCCTGACCACTCTGTGCGATTCTGTGATACAAGCAGCCTCACTGGATTCAACAGAACTGTTTAACAAATCAAACACTGGGCTTGCTTCAGTAGTTAGGTATCTATTAGACCCTCACCTGTGATGAGTTCTCATTCATATCCCTTTTCTTCATGTTCCCTTCCTACTACCATTCCCTCTAGCCAAAGTTGTAATGAATTTGATACCAGTTACTGTGGCTTCATGATGGCCTGTTAAAATTTCGAGCAACTTGTCAGTATAATGTACACACTGCATCAGCTACAACACAAAACCTGAATTAGAATATCTAAATAGGAAAAAAAAAAGTATACCTGCCTGAGACAGAAAACATCTAAAAATGTTTATGAATTTAATTAAAAACAGAAAAAAGGAAAGTAGCACCCGGTTTTGAAACAATGCTGACCTGTCATTACCCATTTATCACATCTGCATTTCACCTGAGAGTTTCCCCCCTCCCTGCTTCTGAAGACTTTCTTACCACCACCCATCAGAGATTCAATTTCATCGTTCAAATAACTCAGTTACACTATATTACCCTACATTTGAAAACTTCTACTTTTTCACTTCCTATATTAAGTAGTTACCACGATCAAGGAGAAATTATATTAAAGAGAGAGAGAGAGAGGGAGGGAGGGAGGGAGGCAGGGAAAGACAGTTGTGCCTTCTATTTGTTCTTTACAACAAAAGCTGCTGGCATAAGCATTATTTAAAGTGTCATGTTTAGCATTTCTTACAAATGCTATTTTAGTCTGTTCTTTCTAGCAACATTCGTTCTCACAATAAAATCTGCAGTCTTCGATTATTTCTATCAAACTACCTAAAGACACCAAAGCTGCATAGAAGTTTAAGTACGCCTTCAGAAGTTGTTGAAAATATCTACAATAATTCCAGATTTAAGAGAAAACAGCAACCAACAGTAATGAAAGTTAACAAAACACCTCGCATGCCTTCCAGGTAATGTGCTTTACCCCCACCTAGTGGAACAAACACAGACTAAACCTGAGACAACACAATCGACACATGTAAGCGTGTCCGCAATAAGCGTGTCCACGTAAACTAGGAGCGTGGCAGCACCAGATCTGTAGAGACACGTTCAGTGCTGAGAACCCAGTGCTCCAACTATATACGCTTTGAGGGCAGCAGGGGAGAAGGACATTACTTGAGGCTAGCTCTAGTCTGGTCTCTGAATGCCCAGAAGCTGGGGTGCATCTTCTTAGTTTCATCCAAAAGGAATCCAATTCCCATACTCCAGACTGCTCCGTAATGCAAGGCACAGTAAGCAGCGATGATTAGGAGATTTACTACAGATATGTATTTTTGAAGCAATGTAAATGTGCCCATAAGAAAAAGAGCCAAAGAAACATTCCCAAATTAAAACAAATCCTGTTTGTAGGCAGGATGATAGCCATGAAAGGATTCTATTTGTGAGTCTTATGTACCCTGTACATTGACTCAAATATTATGTGAATCAAAATTTCATAATCATAATTATTAACGACCATGGAGAACCTAAAATAGTCTGCCTCTTGAAACAATCACATTTAAGTCTTTTAAATGTATTGTGTAACTTCAATGTGACCGCAGAGTCCTAGAGACTGCTGCTGTACCTTCTATCAAAGGTAAGATGTAAAGTGGTAAGCAGTCACCTTTTTTTTTTTTATAAATAACCTACTGTAATGTATTTTATTACTGTTAAGCTAGCTTAATATTCCTTTTTGAGATCCTAACCACATCTGTGTTACACCATGAGTTCCTCACAACAGACACCTGCTCCAGAAACAGCAGAGAAGGGCATCAAAAGAGGCGTGGCAAGATTCTGTAAACCTGTATTTCATTCTAGGTTCCAGTGAGAAATGTACTGAAGTGGCCATATTTTTAATGCTCCATTTTCTCCAAACAATCCTTCTTCCACAGCCATTCCCTCCTCTCCCTCTGTAGCTCCTTTTCACTGTCTCCAACATCTATAGGAGTGAATAAGGGGGGAGAAAGCAGATACTGATACTTATCTTGAACTATATTTGCCTGTTCTGTGTCAGATCTCCCTTTCATTTTCTTAACCAAACTATCAATTCCACCTCACTAATTCCTGCTTTCTCATCCTAAATTCATCATCCAATTTCAGGCTTCACAGACCTCTGCCTCAGTCTCTGAATGAGGAGTTAGGCATAAGACTGAGACTGACTGAACAGTTTTACTAGTTCCCTCAACACCTTCTTTATCTACTTGCACAACTAGTTCCATCCGCTTCTAGTACTTTACGCTTTCATGTTCTTTCTAGTCCCAATTTTCTTCTTCTCCCACAATGACAGTCTCTTCTAGCCTCAGACATTCAAATCCTACCATCTCCTCCTCCTGTTGTTTCAGCTGTTTCCTATGGCCACCTCAAGGTAAGGTCCCAGCTACTAGTTCCAGTTCTCACCAGTATCCTAGCCCAGCCCAGGATGCATCTTGTTACAAAAAAATCTGCTTTCCTGACAGTCTTCGTGCCACTATCCTAAAGAAAAAATGCCAGAGCTCCTTAAACAAAGTTCATGATGTCTTTTAACATAAGCATTCCATTGTTGCTTTAAAAAAAAAAAAGACCATGTTTTGCCCCAACTTTCAAAAAAGTTCAGCCCAAGACAAGTACCAGCATAAACCACTTTGATCTGAATGGTGACTTAAGAGAAACTGTAAAGCTTTACTTTCTGTTGTTATATTGGTAACATCTGGGAAATCTCACCTTTGTACAGGCATTACTTCCAGAAGTAAGCCAGCCTATGACAGTATTTAAGGTTAATTTTACTAAGATGTTCATCTTGCACTCAATTATTCTTTTTATCTATTTCTTTACCCTTTATTTTGCTCGAACAAGGAATTTAAAATAACGCTTTAACAAAGCCAAATCTATTAATATAAAAATACTTAAAAATGAAGGTACCTTCTGTTTACATTTTTGCAATTCCTTTCTGAGACTATTGCACTCTTGCTTGAGGTTTTCTAGATCCTGTTCCAGACTATGCACTTTCAGGTCACTGCTCAGCTTCTGTATTTCCCAGTTGGACTGAGTACAATTCAGATTTCTCATAACTGTAAAAAGACAAACAAGACAATCAGATTTCAGTCGCAGTTCAAGAAATGCAACTCCTATAATACATATGGTTTCCCCTCAACCAATCTACACCCTACAAAAACCTTATCCTGTACGTTCTGAAGAAACTGAAGTCCATGGCAACAGAGAAATAATAACACTGGTAAAGTTGTAGGAAGAGAAGTAGTTTATTTTCTGAGTTTAAAGTGCAGAGTCCTTCTTTCCAGAACTGGAGATTTTAAGAAAGAAAAACAATGAAGTAACAACATAAAAAAGTACTGGAAATACAAACATCAGTTAATGGCAAAAACACGTGGTATATTATCAACTTGCATACGTCTTACATGCTTTGAAAACATAAGCCTCTTCCCCTCAGGTTTATATTGTTGCACAATTTACTCATGTTTTTTTCCAAGTTTGCGTATCAAGAAGTTCCAAACAGAAAAACAATAGTTATAATCAAAGCAAAAGAAAAAGGCTTATCTAACTTCTAGACTTTTTCATTAGATAGAAAAAAATTCATGTTGTCACTATTAAGAAGCAACCTAAGATGATCCTAGCATCTCATCAGCCGTAGGAGGCTAGTTAGAGAACAAGAAAAGAAAGAACGTGACAGGAAGAACCCCCCCAGTCTTCAACTGCATGGTGTGCTCACTTCCAGATTTAGCAATTTATACAAGCTTAAGCTACACTGATGTTTCTTAAACAAGGTACTCAGAGCTCACTTATGAATAAAATTGATTACCAAACAAGGCTTGAAATCATCACATTTTCAAAGCTCTCTTTAAAAACTCTGCACTTTCTATCTCCTTAAACCATTATGTCCTCAACAATGGTGCTATTACAACATGTAGTTTGTTCTTCCAGGTTTAAAAAAATTGTGCAATGGAAGTAGCACATCACATGCTTCAGGTCCTCTTGGAAAGTAATACAATTCAAGCACAGCACTACTTATTCAAACCTTTCAAATGACTGCATTTGTACAGAATCGGAAGTGCAGTCCTTATTTTTAACTTTATACAGACAGCATTTTCTTGTTACAGTACAAAAATAAAGATTTTTTTCCCTCCCATAATGTTTTATTTTACATACCTATCGTCTCAAACTGCACTTTTAACAACGGCAGTTAACAGGAGGCAGATTTTGGCTTTTGGAATTGCCAGAGTATACTGTTTGTTTCTCCTCCTCCTTTCCAGCAGGATCTCTACAACCAGAATCTTTCTACCCTTCCTCATCCTTCAGCCACTTTAAATAGCTGAAGCCCACTGTAGCTATTGCTATACAACGTTGCTCTTGTACCTGTCATATCCCAACAGCAAGACAAAGCGCTACACCAGATCACCTACAGGTACTGGAGAAGTGATATTGACTGCTTAGTATTTGATAGTTGAACTAGCATGCCCCTGCCGCAGTCTGATGGAAAGGTGAGGAGGTCCAGAGATGTACACCGCTAGCTTATTAAAACTGTCAAGTTGTGCACCTTTCTCAAATGATTAAAATAAACTGCAATGGAAGAACACAACAGCCTCAGATCTTTACCATGGACCTCCTTGCCTCTGATAATCTAACATGCATATCATCACTTACAAGACAACACAAACTCGAAGTACCTCACTACAGCATTCACCTTTCTTATCTAACTACTATACAGGATTAAAATTCTTAATGCCGAGTTCATAATATAGCCACTACAAGTAGTCAGCATATATTAATATGTAATCAAATGCATACCTTGTTGAGTTTCCACTTCAGTTTTTAGTTGTAAGAGTTCTACTTCTTTAGACTGCAACTGTTCATTCAAGATTTTCAAGGATTCTGCAGTTTCTCTTGTCTATTTTCAGAGAGAGGAAAAAAAAAAAAAACAAAACTTGAAGGTTTTCTTCTATCACGTCTGACAATTCAACTTTTTGTTTCTAAATACAGAAAAATATTGCTTTGATTTTTTTTAAACCATTAGCCTAGCCCTGTAAGAAAAGTAAGATACTTAAAACTATTGTCATTCCTACATAAAGTATCACCATGTACTTTAAAAACCTAAAGGAGCGATAAAACAAATACCGCAGATCCTCAGCAAATAAAAATTCATTCTACAGTCAACTAACTATGCTGTACTTACATAACGTGTTTAAGTCATTACTTAAAAAGGCATACCATTTTATCCAGTTTGCTTTTCAGATTATCTCGGTCAATGCAGGCCTCTCGATAGGCTTGGTATGCCTTATTAACTTGCTCACGTCCAACTGAACTGCGCTCTTCCTCCAGTCGGGAGCCAAGCAGCTAAAAGTTTAAGAGACATGAGAAGCAAGTTTTCTATGTTATACTGAGAACCATTTTTTTTTTTTTTTAAAGAAACGAAATTAATGAAATACATTGATATGGACCAAAGTTTTACAAAAGTGCAACAAAAGCCATCTATGAATTCTGGAATCTAACCTACTTAGTGCTTGCTGGCTTACTGCTACAAGTATTTAAAAACCATCCACGAGTCATGATTACTCACAATTACAATTCCTTAGCCACATTTTTTCCAAGTTCTAGAGATGGAAAAAGTTCTACACCCAAGTTCTACTTTTTGGAAAAAGAGGTTTAGGCACATAAAGATGTAACATACAGAAAATTCTGAGCAAACTGATCATTTTAATGACTCATAACATGAATACCGTTTTTTTCCTCTTGTGTATTCATATGAGAAAAAACAAAGCAGAATTATTTTACAAATAACTCTATTAACTTCCAGATCACTACTGTCTCATAGCCTGCCAGGGCAAGAGACAAGCAAGGGGGAATAAGCACTACCAACAACATCGCTCCCTTCCTTCTGACAGAGTAAAAACATATTCAAGAAGACAGCAAGAAGTCTTAGAGACCTCAAATTACATCTGTCCATATAGAAAGTTCTTGTTTTGACTAAGTATCACCTTATCCTTTTTCTTCTGTTTATCCTGCACACTTGCTATAAAAGTATGGAGACACCTGAAAGCATTCAGTGTTCCTAATGCAGATATTTGTGACCGATTTATAAATCTTTTCTTAAAAATTAAGAGCTGTACAAAAAGAATACAGAAATCAAAGAACTGACAGAATATACCTACTTTGAATATCTCCTCTTCTAGGTCTTGATTTGAAAGAAAGTATGAGAAACCCTATTTTTATGGCTTGCTATCTCTGCCCCTTGCTTTTGTATTGGCCCTCAAAGTATGTGTACCACTTATTAAAAGTTTTACCCTTTACATTTCTTTGCCCCCCCCAAGAAGTTTTTATTTCCAAATACAGGCATCCAGATAGCCTTACCAAACTTTCTGAGTTTCCATACACTTTGAAATTTAAAACTCAGAAAGGGTAACACACCACGTGTTTCTTGGTAAAGTTGACAAATTTGAATTTTTTTCTTACCTTCTCTTCTAAAATTCTCACTCTTTTCTTTAAAAAGGAGTTCTCTTTCTCTGTCTCCTTTAGCCGTTTCTTGATATCTTCATATGCAGTGACAAGGGCAAAGTGTGAGGCCACAGACTCATCTCCACTGTAAGTTGAAACAGGAATCTCACCATCTCTCTTATGACTGTTGTCTGCTTTTTCATGGTTCAAAATACAGATGTCATCCTCTATCAACTCCTCCATGACAGCTGTTTAAAAAGACAGATGTCAGTAAAATTTTCACAAAGACAAGTTCATCAAGAGTCTCAAGTCTGAAAACCTTCCAAAATAATACTGGAGGGTGTTTCTGCTCAAGTACAAGACAGAAAAACTGGGAAATATCTTTAACTTGCAGAACATCTTGAAACCCATTTTACATTTAAGATATGCACATTAAGGGAAAAAAAAAAAAAAAGAAAACTCTGTTACTTGATAAAAATATTTAGAGTATGCATCAGATTTATGAGCCCCCAAATTCCTTTTTATTAAGGTTTAACACTATCCTATAATCTTTGGCTGGTACCAAATATTTGAACTTCACAGAAATGTCTCACTAGAGTTTTTTTCAAGTCAGCACTGAACTATAGCAAAAGAGATGATAGTTGTAAGAAATCGACCTACTACAATGTTTCCTGAGCACACGCACACCAAAAAGGAAGGCATTTCATGTACTTCATTCTTCAATGCAAATATTTATAAATTTCCCAAACTTTAAAATGGAACCTTAACATACACTAGCATTAATCCTTAAAATGACTGCACCAATAGCTACTCTCTAGTCACAGGAAAAAACATCCTGCCAAACAACTACAGTCACACTCAACTGCAACTGAGGCGTGAATGAAAACATACTTCGCAACACCATCTGTCTCAACATGCATGTAGAAAACTGACAATGCTCTGACCATAAGAAAACTATCACCATCACGAGGCAAATCCACCTGAATGACAAATGCAAAGTAATGATGGAATTGAGCTTTCATTACAACACGTACTATTTAGGCTGAGCAAAAGATTCAATGAGAAGATAGTGTATTTTCTTATTGTGTTCTCCATATCCTTTCTTGAACTCCAGGCCTCAAACATGAAGTCCCAACAGCATTTTCCTTAATGTTACTAGTTGTCACAAACAAGTTCAGGGTCATTCATATGGATTTAGTTATGAAGATCAAGATTCCTTGTCTTTATGTGTGATACTAATGTACAGTATTTGAAAACATTTTCCCCCACCCTTAAACTACTGATGTTACTAGTACCAAAAGTAATTTTTTTTTTCCCCTTCAACAAATCCTTCGGTTCCTGATGATTAGATAGCAAGCCAACAGAAATGCTGGAATGAAAGAAATGAATGTCACAAAGACAGCTTGTATTGAACAAAAAAGTTTTTCAATGGAGAACTGACCTGATCAGCAGAACTTTGCAGGAAAGACATGGACTGGTTGTGGAAAAAACCCACACCCACAATCACTGCTTCTGGTGTGTATTTGCTATTTAAATTACTAGGCTCCCTTATTAGACTAGGATATTTGTTCAGCAGTACTAAGAGGTAAAGGGATCAGCTGTCCGGGAGCTTATCTATGTGGTCAAATTTATCTCACTGTTTCTAGCACTGGAAAAGCTACATGGACTGCAGCTTTATGAAGAGCTCTAGTACAGATGCAGCTGAACAATGGTGCTGTTATCACATTTGTCTCAACTTGCTCCAAGCCAGACAGACAACACGATAAAAGCTGTGACAGCTTGTTTATACTAAATAGACAGCAAAGGAGTCGCAGCAGTAAGAGAACTAAGCACAAACCAAGGCTGAAATTCCTTCAACGGTTATCTTCAGGAGGAAAACAGATGCCTTGCATACTGTTTTATGTATTCTAGATGTAAAAAAAAAGTGATGTAAGCTTCCCTTGCCTGGCACTCCGCCTCATACTTACACAGAAAGAACCCTGCAAAGAAAGCTTGCTTCCTTTTCCTGGTAAGAATATCGATGTTCCCTGTGCAAGGTGACAGCGACCAAAAGCACTGTCATCCAAACTGCATTACCTGATCGAAGGAATTGCTCGCTGCCTTTATGACCTTCCAGAAGAGGAAGGCCTTTCAAATAAGCAAGACTCCGCATGCACAGATGTGATTTTTATAAATTCAAGTACGCCCTTAAACTGCACCTACTAAGAGGACTAGTTACCCTTACTGGTTTTTACTTAATAGATCTTATTTAGCTTACAGTATTATTGAACTCTGGACTTCTGACACTGCTCTCTAAACCAGCACTGGATGCTATTTACAAGACAAATGATCAGCCTCCACATAATTCAAAAGGGCTTACAATACATGCTTTTTCTGCATTTCAACGTGCCAGGTTAACATTTCAGGAAGATCTGGTACACGCATTTTGACTCTTCTTACTGCACACTAAGAGAAGACAAATGGCCTGCCAAACTACAGCCTACCTCTCCTGAGAGACAGGTGCCCCAAATATGACAATCTCCTCTCTGTTCATCCCCTTAAAGAAGGGGTCCGATGATGACACATTTTGGAGGGGAAAGTGGCAACAGACACTGCGCAGGCTTAAATGCAGAAGTGGGACACTCAGAAGGACTGGTGGGATTTTTAAATTGTTGCTTCGATTAATAAAAAAATAAAATTCTTATCATGAAACATGCTTCTCTGGAATGGAAGCTCAACAGCTTTAGTCAAGAATGAAAACTCACCAGGATATTCACATCGTATGTACTTCAAAAGAGATAATGAAAAATAAAAATAAAGTATCAATAATAACAACACAGCACATTTCACTGCTACAGCACCAAAAAGTGCAGTCGTTCCAGCTTTACAAGAAGCACAATTCAAGTCACCACTGCAGCCATGCCCAGCAACACGAAAACGAAAGCGAGACTTCAGACTGACATCACTTTCAAGGAAATGGACAGTTACATAAATGGCAATGCTAAATGCCAATTTACTCAGAATTTTAGAGCATCACATGGAGGAAAAAAGAAATAAAATTTTTACATTACTGCAAATTTATCACAAGATCGCTTAAAGCCATATTGCAGACATTCCATAAAACAATAAGCTTCTGGTACTTTGAGATTCCCCCCTCCCTCTTAAAGGACATTTCTGTTTTTGGAAAGAGCACTGCTCTCAAAACTGAAAGCATCTGCTCTTCATAGAATAAACAAACCATTCGGACTCCTAAGAGATTTCATTACGCTACTGCCAGTCATACTCTGAAAGGAGAAGTCTTTGCCTATTTCACTCTAAACAGCTCCCCATTTTCTCCCGTAATAATGTTTTCTATAGTCTAGTTCTACAAAACTGCAAAATTTGCAACAAATTTATAGAAGCAATGAATTAAAGAAAAATGCATTTATCAAATCTAAGGTATGAGTTGGGATAAAATAATAATTAACTCTATCAGTAAACATCACTGTTGTTTGTGTTTACTGAATATTCCTCATTACATATTTCAAAAGGTTTCAAATCTCACAACCTGTACAACTATACAACAGAAATTTCTGGGGAAAAAAAGTGCTATGACTTCTGCGTTGGATAGGTGCACGATGACTAAAAGGTAAGTTACAACACACACACCACTAACTGCAGCATACAGTAGATAGGCACAGGGAAGATGTTGTAGAAAATTAGAAAAGCAGTGCTAAATATATCTAAATAAATCGACACAACTTTAAAAGAAGAAAAAAGTCAGAAAAGTGAATCTCTATGCTGCAAAAACCTTTCTGTATTATTTCAAAAAATAAAATAATAATAATAAACAAACTACCAACAAACCCCAAAGTCATTTCTCCTACACCTGCTAAGCTGGTATTAAAAGGCCAATAGGAGATACAAGCTCATACAAGAATAAAACCTGGCTGTTAAACAGTAAGATCAGCAGTTCTGAAAAGGTTACTGTGAAAAACACAGCTCACCCAGCTCTTTGTTGTGGTGTCAGGAAAAAGAAAAAAGAAAAATAAAAAGAAATAGCACGCTCACAAATACTTCTTTCTCCACAAGAAGCTCTGTTAAGATATTTAAACGATGGAGAGAAACCCTTAGAAGACAAAACTTTAAACAAATGGGATTGTACCCGTAAGAAATCCCTGACAATAGCTGCAGCCTTTAATTCTACCGTTTAAGGACAGGAGTCAAAATTTAGTTTCTCTGCTGTTATATTACGTCATTTAAAAAATACAAAATGTAAAGGGCAATTGAAGAAGTGCCTTCTGACGCAATGCATGCATTCCACAGGTTAGGACTCCTCGGATCTGGCAGCGGCAGAAGGGCTTGCCGCGTCCAGCCGCAGACGTCTGCCTGTCTGTCACTCCGTTTGGCTTCCCAGCTGAAAGCTACACGTGCGTGCGCTGCTGCAAATGCCACCAGCTGTCACTCCGAAGCACCCGAGCGAACATGGATCTCTCTGGGGATCCAATGCATGAGACCAGTTAACATGAAAGGCTTCCCACTAAAATATTTAAAGTAATATACAGACAAGTTATAAATGGTTATGAATAGAACCAATGTCCATCTCAGCCTCCTTAAAGCCAGTTTACAATCCCAATTACCACACATCCCATCTCCCAGTGCGTGTCTGCAACAGAGGCATGTTACATTTACAAATCTTTTAGAATGATCTGCACATGAAACAGCCTATTTAAAAGGACTCTAATCTTTACTTCCCAAAATAAAGACATTAAATGAATACCAGTATTAGCATTTGTATGAAATAATTCACGTTCTCCAAAATAGAAAACACTTGACAGGATGTAGTTAAGTTCTAGTAGAAGCAACTACATCCGCTGCTTATAGGCATATGAGTTTGAATAGATGGCATGCTTAAGTTTTCTTTCATGTACTGTAGCAAAGAATGGTTTCCAGAAATCACTTCTGTTGCTCACTGATGCCTAATGTAAGTTATAGATCAGCTTTAGGATTCAATATATTAAATATCTTGAGAATAAGAATGTTTTCCCATTTCTTACTAATGCTTGGCAGAAACATAGCTTTTCTCTTCACAGAGGTTTACAAATATTAGTCATTAACACCATGGGAGGTAGTTAAATATAAAACACATTTTACATATGAGGAACACAGTTTAAATGAATTCCAGGATGCAAGGGCTCTAATAGCAAACAGACCATTGCACAGATTTCTGTAGCTTGAAACCCTGATCTTATATTTGGATCAGAAGGAAAGACAGTAAAATCAGGATTACATGAAATTCTTCCCAGTATCAAGCTGATTCCCATTCTGACCTTTCTTGTGCTTTGAGGGAGAACAGAACGGTTTTTGAAATATTTTCAAATGTCAAATGCAAATAACTTCAAGATGGTGTTTTCTTGATTTTTTTTTCCCCAGGCTACTGAGACTCTGAACCATTTTACTTTGTTTACCTCTCAGACTTGAGGGGTTTGACTTCATAGTGGTAGTATGAACAGTCTCCAGGCGTTAATACAGAGTATAAGTTTTGTATTGGTTTATCTTGCCTTACCTAGAAGGAAGTATATGTGCACATAGGCATAAAAATAAAACATTAAATTCAACAAATACATTTGATCCACGGAAACCCTGAATGAGTGTGTTGCAGTCCCCAACTTAATTTCAGGATAGTTCAGTGGTTAGAAAGATGCTCCAGCAGAGCAGCAAAAAAATCTGGAATTCCTGCATCTAACGTTAAAAACTCCACACTGTACATGGCACACGGTATTTATGCAAGACGTCCACCCTCCTAAGCATTTGTCATTTTGCATCTCTCAGAGATCGCAAGGCCTCTGTGATTCTACTCTTGAACAGTCTGTTCTACAGAAATATATATATATATATTTTAATACAGACACTGGCTCCCTTTTTAGAACACATACTCTGCGTACGTGCATCCCAGTAGCTGCTAGCTTTGGCCATTGCTTATCCTTCAGAATGGACAAAGTCCACAGCCCTCCCTAAGAATCCATACTTAGAAGGACACAGCTCTGCAGTTTCAGTACACTCATTGATCTTCAAAAACACAGCAGCTAAATCAGAATTTCATTTTGCTGTCTCCAGGAAATTGAAAGTTGTTGTCTGTACGCTCACAAACCAGATCACTGTAGTTCACCTGTCGCTAGAGAAGCCAAGCAAACTCCCAGATTTCCTTAGGAGCAACGGGCATTTTTTTCGAATCTCAAGCTTTTTACAATAGTCATCTACTGTCACGAGAGCAAGAGAAGTATTAAAAACCCCAATTTATTCCAACAACGTAAAATTTATAAAGTGCTGTTGTCACAGTTTCATCCGCCAGTATCTCCATTGCTAACTTGCAAATACTAGGTACCCTCATCATAATGTACTAGATTTGCCTTTTCATGGATGCTGTCCATAACCACTTTGCCTGACAACTATCAGAAAAGGAAAAGGAGTTGCAGTCAATTAAATATTGTCTTCCAATATTTGAAGCCACTGTGTCATATAATCCTGTTAATTAAGTGATCAGATTCAATCCTGAAACTCATTAGAAGCAATACTGCCAAAGAAACACAGGAAGGAGCAACATGTGTTCTGGCTGTTAAACCTTTCTAGCATCAAACAAGTTTATTCAAAGGTTACTGAGAGAATCATATGTTCTCACGCTAACATTATCTATCATTTTAACAAACACTTTTTTGGTGTTCATTCCTTCCCGTTTCAAAATGTTTAGAAACAACCACCACACCAACATTTAGGAAAACTAAAAGGGTTGCTTTTTTGTTGTTGTTATTTTTAGAAAGCAAAAAAATAAAAAATCTGCCTCTGTAAAATGTACAATAGGTCCTACCGTCCAGTTGTAAGTTTCCTCCCACTCAATTCAACTGTCAGATTAATTTCATGTTCAGTAAGTTCACAGATTCAGTGACAATGTCTTGTAAAAGCCTTGTGTAACTGCATGAATTGTTAATGCAACTGGAAACACCTCACCTGTTGCAGCTATTAAAAGCCAAGTTAAACTGAATTGTGCTGATTGCCCTTGGTCATCCTGCAACTCACTAACCTGTTCAGATCTACATCTCATCATTTCAAACAAACCTAATCATTTGAACGCAAGTTCCTGTTAGAAATTTTTAAGCGGATGACTTTCAACGCTCAAGTTACTTATGCTTCACTCCTCTTCACAAACATCTCTTCTCCTCAAATGTGTTGTCAAATTTTAGGAGCAGCTACCATTTTCTATACTAAGAACACCACCTACCTATTAATTACATGATTACACAATTAATTGGTGGCAAGTTGCATATGTGTCACCAGTACGCCTTGGCAGCCAAAAGGCCAACCGTACCCTGGGGTGCATCAGGCATGGCATGGCTAGCCAGCTGAGAGAAGGGATTGTCCAGCTCTGCTCTGGTGTGGCCTCACCTCAAGTGCTGTGTGCATTTTGGGGCACCACAGTGTAAGAAGGACATATACCTGCTAGAGAATGCCCAAAGGAGGGCTACAAAGATGGTGAAGGGTCTAGAGAGCAAGATGTATGAGGAGCGGCTGAAGTTACTTGGTTTGTTCAGCCCAGAGCAGAGGAGACTGAGAGGAGGCCTCATGGCGGCCTGCAGCTTCCTCACGAGGGGAGCGGAGGGGCAGGCGCTGATCTCTGCTCTCTGGTGACAGCGACAGGACCCGAGGGAACGGCATGGAGCTGTGACAGGGGAGGGTCAGGCTGGGTGTTAGGAAAAGGTTCTTCACCGAGAGGGTGGTGGGGCACTGGAACAGGCTCCCCAGGGCAGTGGTCACGGCACCAAGCCTGCTGGAGTTCAAGAAGCGTTTGGACAACGCTCTCAGACCTATGGTCTGATTTTTGGGTGATTCTGTGTGGAGCCAAGAGTTGGACTCGATGATCCTTGTGGGTCCCTTCCAACTCGGGACATTCTATGATTCTACGATACACAGTAATTTTTAATTAATACAATTACAGTAAAACATCTAACAAAAACATAAGATGGATTGCAAACTTAGTTCTGAATAAATCACATTCGGATGGGGTCTCTGAAGTCCCTTTCAGCAGAACTCACCATTGACTTCTGCCAAGCTAGTTACCAGCCTGACTCTAGTATTAATTCTAACTTTGCCATTTTAACAAACTCAATCTCATTGCCACTGTAACTGTTTTACTGAATATGGACGCCCCTATCTGGACTTCCTCTGTTTAGACAACATGTACCAAAAGGTAAACCCCCACTGTACTTTATCCCATTGCCTTCAGCCTTTTTGTATATTTTCTTCAATATCTATTCCAAAGAAATCAGGTATCAATAGCACGTGCAGTAATAGGTCTGCACTGTTTCAGCTTGGTTTTCACTTTCCTGAACACCCACCCTTCATTTAATGTTTTCCGGTCATAATGCACAATCCCCAGTTCAATGCTTTTACCAGTATCATAAGAACAAATGCTATTGGATTTGCAACTTCATGTAACAGTTTTTCCAACACTGTGACATGAATTTATTCTATTCCTCCACCCTTAGTATACTAAACGCAGTTTGTGCATGCATTTGACCTGATCGTTTTCACACTTCCCCTACCATTTAACTGTCATATGGAAAGCAGAGACATACTGAAAACCAAATCAGAATATTTGCTGAAATTTAGGCCAGCCTAAAATCATATCTGATTTATTACCCAGTTTTACTGCACAAAAGTGTCAATTCATCTCCTTTTCTTTTTTTAAGAACTCTTTACTAAGGGGAGGTAAAACCCTCATACAACCCGCTCTAGAGTTCACTCAACAAGTGTTTTTGTTTCTCCTGACCAAAAGCATTTAAAGTTTTCTACGTGTCTCAGACATAAGCTTTCCAATAAAAATAACTGACTTCACTCATATGTCAGTAGCTCAAAAATTGAGCTCAGATTTTGGGGTGATAGCGTCCTACCTAAGTTATGGTGGGATCATCGGATCAACATTTATTTCTATCATGAGTTCTTTTATTACTAACCATTATTTGAGGAACTAAATGTAACAATACTCTTAGATTTGTTTTGGTTTCTAAGGTAAAAATTCCAGGATAAACATGCTAGCGGACAACTGATATTAACAGCGGCAGCAGCATTTGATAACACACTAATACCCAGGAAATTAAATGTTTCCTGTAGTCAACAGACAACTCTGCCTCAGAATAGCATCTGAACTTTGGAGCCCAGAGTAGACTTGACGGTTATGACAGTAACTCTTCCCTCACTCCACTTTTTTGAGAGCTGGCTTCCAGGATGCTGGTTTTACTGCAAGCACGCAGTGTAAGACAGACAGGAAAATAAGGGATTCTCCAAGAAATGCAAAAGCTCCTAAGACTCGTCACTGGAACAGTTTACAGCCCAACCTGCTCACACTTGTAAGTTGCTGGGTAAGTGATTTATTTAAGGAGATTAATTTCCCTGCCAGGTGAAACAAGGGGATTTTAAAATGTAATTTCTGAACAGCTGGCAGTATCAGCAGCGTAACACTCTCTCAGTGCTCATCTCCACTTCCTTCTTCCAGCCCACCATGGCCTGCAACACCTGGATTCCGGTCTGCTCTAGCATTTCACCATGTTTCTGTTCGCATTCCTTGCGCCCATAACCTCAGCTCGTTCGCCTCCTTTGCCACATTCCCCTATACTGACGCAAGAAACCGCCGCCGTAAGAATTCACCCAGGTTTTCAGCCGACTGCGGTGCAGCTTTCCGACGAGCTTTACTGCCCAGCCGAGAAGCACTCCCTCCTCCTTATCAGCACCTTTAGCCTGTGCCGGGGCTACACCCTGCCCGTACGCCAAACGCAGGCAGGGACGCCGCACGGGACGCTGCCGTCAGGACGGCCCCTGCCGAGGGGAGCGCCGCTTATAGGCAGAGAAACCAAAGCCCGGCCAGAGCCGCCCAGCCCCCGCGCCCCGCGCCGGGACCCACCTCTCCGGGCCTCGCCCGGGCCGGGCGCGTCAGTAGCGGGCGGTCACCCCGGCGGCGA
>VXAA01005740.1:437398-448408 GCA_013399115.1 Anseranas semipalmata | reverse complement strand
GGTAAAAAAAGAGAAAAAAAAAAAAAAAAAAAAAAAAAAAAAAAGCCACCCCTCATTGCTCAATTTCCAAAGTCTATTCTTTACAGATCTCTAACAAAACCTAGGCCTTTATCAGATGTGAAAAGTCCAAGCAGCATCTTGGAGACAGCAGAGCCCGGAGGAAGGTAAATCTGCACCTTCTTGCTGATTAAGGCAGCTGGAGCTTGTTGGTGCTGCTGTGGCTATTGCTACAGAGCCTCTTTGAGAAGAAAGGAAAGACTTAATATCAGAAAAACATACGCCAGAAGATAAGTTTTTGTTAGGAAAATATTTTAGAATATGTTTATACTTCATTACGCTTGCAGAATTTTTGTTAAAAATTAAGAAGCCTGACTGGGTGATTTTATGACTAGCAAAGTGTGAGTGAATACTGAGAATGAAAGAAAAGCAAAGCCCACCTTTGTACATTTTCCAATTAACTCTGGAGTGTTTTCAAGCCCTAAAGGAAGGCAGGACTGGAAAGTAAAACCCCACCAATGCAGTACTGCAAGGGGGACAGACACAGGGGATGCTTTTATCAAAGCAAGACAGGAATAAACACTTTACAGACACTTTTGCAAAAAAGGTACATCTTTCTTCCAAACCTTACAGTATGCATTACTCATTTTACTTCTACTATAGTAGAAGCAGAAGGACTTGGGGGGTCATTTCTAGAGGTTTAGGAAAAGGATCCGAGAAAGCAGCATACAGTTAGTCTCAAAAGAGGTCACAGAGCCCTGTTTTTAGCAGCTCTTTTACCCTTCAGCCGTAGCTGGAAGCTGAAGAGCCGCCAAGCTCGGGGCTGTGGCTAACAGCCCCCGGAGCAGGCCGCCCCTGGCCGCTTTTCCCTCAGAGCCCCCGCCATGCCCGCGGCGGCCCTGGGCGGGAAATGCCGTTAGGAGCGCGAGGCAAGGCGAGGCCCGGCCGCACTCAGCTGTGGCGCGGCCGGCAGCGGCTCCCTTCGCTGGCTGTAGGCGGAGGAGAGCCGGCGATACACGCTAACCGTGCGCGACTTGCCTCGGAGGTAGGAAAAGCGAGGCGAAAGGGAGAAGCACAACGGCCGCAGCCCTCCCAGCTCCCTCATCAGGCACCTGCGGCAACGTCCAGCCCCTTTTATGCTCGGGTGCCGTTCTTTCTCGAAGCGATGGGTGCTGCTTAAATACCGCAGGTACCGCATGCGCTTCGGTTCTTCTCGGAAGCTCTAGCAGCTCGCCCTGAGGGTATCTTGCCCGGTCCCGGGGCAGTAGGTGCCCTGGCAGCTCAGAGAGGGTCTGGGTTTGCCGTGGAAACCTCCCTTTTCCCTCGTCCTAAGCGAGGGTGAAGGAAACGGTGGCAGATAAGGGCTTAGTGCTTGCTGGCTGTTTTCTTCTCTCTCCTTGATAAGCCTTTCTGGAAGTCTACTAGCCGTGATAGCAAGCTCCTCAGAGGATCCCTCAGGTGAGGAGTGTTTTTAACTGCCATAGATCCGTGTAGCTTGCTTAGTTTCACTGCTGCTGTATTAGGTCAGCTACTGAATCCCTGTAAAAATATATATTTTGGCAGGTGAAGAATTAATTCCCGTTAGCAGAAAGTCATTTAAAAGGCAAAAAAATATAAAATACACAAATTTGAACTTTTATTATCATCCATAGCTTAAGTAGTTTTTGGTGTTGCTGAAAAGCCAAAAGCAAAACTTTGACTAGATTCGGCTCAGCTAAATTCCTTTTGTTGTCCCTGTAATACCCATAGGTTTTGAAATGCTCCGTTGTTCTCTACATTAGGAATAAGTATTTTGTGTTTGTACTTAGGTGAATATTATTTGTAGACGTTTCTACTTTGTTCCTTCCCTATTTTAGAGTTTAAAATAAAAATTGCCCCCATTTACATTCAGGGACTTTACTAACTTTTCTTAGCTAAAGTAGCTAAAATACTTGCATCCATCAGACATGTTATGAGCATCAAAGTAGGCTAGAAAGAACTGTCCATTTGAAGCTTCATGCAATTTTACAACTGACTTGAAAAGATTCTTAGAGGTCGTATTTCTTCTTTTGTTTGATATTGCCTGGAGGTAAATACGCGTGTGAATGAGAAGAGAAAAGAAATGGGAAGAGGTCTGTCCAGGTGTTAAACACTGTGCTCTAGAATGCTCGCTGTCATGAAGGAAGCACTATTCTGAAAGAGAATTTCCATTCTAAATATGGCAATTTAAAACTTCTGTTATAGCTTTTAGAGAAATAGGTTTTGGATTGTGAAAGAATTGGGGGCAGGGAGAGTAACACTGGAGTTACATGTGAGTTTTTGTCACTCACTTAATGAGTGTGGAATCAACCCAACTAAGCATTTTAAGTGATATTTATTTGTCTTTTTTCTCACCTGTTTCATGTATGCATGCAGTTTTTTTCTGCAGTACAACTAGGATATGGTGCAAATGGGTCAGAGTCAGTCAGATATTTTCAGTATGATAAAGAAACTAATAATTTGTGATTTGATTATGATGTTTGATGATTTGATTATGAAATTCATAAGCTAATATATTTATTATCAATGTAGCAGTTAGCTCTGGCTTAATGCCTGCCAAATATCTCCTAAAACAAAGCTATGGTCTATCCACTGCTAACTTCAAAGATTACTGCAGAAAAAGGTGGTAAGAGCTAATGATACCTCCAGAAAATCGCAGTGTGCTTTGACAGCTTCCCATTGCAAATTATTGCTGTTCACTTGACTCCACAGTCAGAATTCATATGGCTAATGGTTTTCTTTCTTTGTGAAATACTTCTATTGTCTTATGTAATTCTTTACTTAAGTTACCATATAGGTTAATTACTTGCAGATAAGAAGCATAGCATCTTCTGTCATCTTAGTTATAAGCTGACTTATAGTAAGTCTTTATGTTGTATGAGTTGTTTCCAATAATAAACTGTTTTCTGTTGAAATGTAAAAGTACAAGATAGGAATGTTCAGAACTTGTAGCTCTCTGAAAACATTAATTTCTATGAATTCAAAAACTACTGTATCCTGAGCCATCAGGGCTGTATTTACTTGCATAATGCTCTGAATTAGTTCGTGTCTAACACTTTGTTACTCTTTAGCAGTGTGTAGAATCAAGGTATCTGAGCCAGATAGATTTCTTGTCTCTCAGGATGTGTTCTGGTAGCCTTCTTGTTAAAGGAATAGACCAGGGTCTTGTCCTCAGCACACTAATTCATTCTCATTAGTTGCAATAAGTTTGAACTTCCGTATGCTAATATGATAAAAGCAGTTAAAATTCCATTACCCTTTTCTGATTATGCATTTTAATTTTATTTCAGTGCTAATACCAAACTGCTTGTCTTTTATGTGTATTTAGAACTGGGAGTTTTGATACTTCTGATGCGTTTGTAGCTACGTTCTCCAATATAGGCGTTTTCTGCTGTTTGTTTCTTTATTTTATTTTTTTATTTTTTGGTATAAAATTACGTGAAATGCATTAAGAAAGCTTAAAGAAAGGAGAAGAATGTTTTATTTTTGGGGGGGTGGGGGAGATTTTTTTTAGAGGAAGAAGAGTATAGGAAGGAAATGTTTGTATTCCTTATTCCTAAAAATTACTAAGTGATACTGTGATAAATAGCTGATTTGGTACAATGAGAAGAGTGAGTCATTTTCAGCGGAGTTAGAGATTGGCTTAATAAGCAGTATCTGGTTCAATGATACACACTATGTCTGTGCTTTGCGTTCTCAAGTCTTCCGTAACCAGTGCAACTCTTTCAGTGGCTCCAGTGTTCTAAATGCCTTAGCTGATGCAAGAAAGCTGCGACTCCTCAGCTCAGGCGAAACTGCACGACTTCTTGGGGCCTACTGCTGGTAACATACGCATGAACCAAGGAGGTCATCTGGCATTATTTTCCACCTCTGTTTTATACCTTTAAATACAGCTGAACTGCTCAAGATCTAACAAGACAGTTTCAAAGCCATAAGCTGGGAAGTGTGAAAAGGAGTATAGATATGTCCCAGTCTGCTCCTTGATGGATTTGCAGAATGTTCTAGACAGCCATGAAAGAATTCATTTTGTTACTCTGGGGGGTGTAATCGTAGTTCGGGATAGACTGTACCCCCCTGAAAAGCAGCATTTTCCTGGGGACTCTTTTTCCACTCTTTTGAATCATGAGAGAGGTATAGATAGGTATACTACAGTGAAGGTAAACTCCATGCTCTTTGTGCTCCTCATCTATTTCGTGTTGTTTCTTTTACTGGGCTCTTGTATGAGAACGCATTTTTAGATGACTGTCTTCGATGTCTGACAGAAAAAGAATATTCTCTGAACCAGGGACTTTATCCTGACGTCAGTACACATTGTTGATTTTTTCTTGCATACCTATACCAGCAGTGTCATTAAACCACTCAAACAGTCCTATTTAAGTTTTGCCTGCCATACTTTGTAATCCCTGAACTGACCTGGTGGTGTGGGCAAGGGTCTTTGCTGTCAAACTTGATCTCATTTTCAAGTATCAAAGCAATTCATTTTTAAGAGGACTTCCTTTGTGCTATATTCTTTTTTGATTTAACAAAATTAAAAGCCCATGTGTTAGATAGTCATGCTTCCAATTCAAGAAAACAGCTGTTAATCACCAGATGTGTGAAGGTAGATGGGTATGTTATGATTTCATTGTTGAAATGTCATTATTGTGCAGGAGAGCAGATCAGCTGTTCAGCAGTGTCTGGGAAATTGCAGCATGGTAGTTGAGATTTCTCCTGCAGTGCAGAAAGCAAAGATAATTCCCCATGCTCTACTTGGGAGGGTGATTATTCTTTCAAATCACATAAATCACACTACAAAATCTTCAAGAGCATACCACATGTCTGTGGTCAAGAGCATATCACATGTCCAAGGAAGGAGCTCGAGGAACGGTTTACAGATGAAAGAAGGCAACATGTTCTCTAGGGTCCTACCTCTCCATTTTAGAGCTACAGACAACCAGAATCCAGGCAGTCTTGCAAATTTCTTGGTTCCTTCTTCCTCCTTAGTTCTCTTCATGTGTTCAGTTCTCTGGATATTTAGGCTACCCATCACAGCTCTGCAGCTTGTTTAGGTAATATAAGTGAGCCTGTTCACTTGATCTACTTGCAAGCCATTCATAGCTAGAGAAAAAAAAAAAAAAAAACAGTTTGGGCCAGTTCTGTTTTGTTTACTTGAGTGCATTTTATGTAAAACCAGAACATGTTGTCTAGTGGCTTTATCTTCGTACTACACAAATGTGTAACTTTCAGACAGTTACTGGTGCATAGAGCATCAAACTGGAATTCAACAGTGAAGACGATAGTAGCACCTTGCCCTTTAAAACCTCAGGAGGTGTTCAAAGCTTGACCATAATGAAGCTTCCTTCAGCAGATTGTACTCTTGTTCTTGCAAATGAACAAGTGAGAGTCAGAGTTTTGCTGCTCTCTTTTGAAGATCAAAAGAGCTCAGTCCCTTCCATTTGAAGAAAGGACAATGCTGAACTCCTTGACTCTCCAGAAGAATTCTGTGCTTGAATTTAAGGATCTATCTTGTAGCACTTCAGGTAGAGGGAGTATTAATGTATTTTTATGAAACTTAGACTAGAAGATTTTGAACACCTTGGCATTAAAGTAACAGTAAAATCCTTGTTTCTGTGTTTTTTTTTTTTTTTTCTCCAGAAGTTGCAAGATTGTTTTTTTGCAGTGATTAAGTTCACTGTATAGCTCTAGAGCATCATATCTCCGAGGAAGAAAGTCACATTTCTTAACTAAAGCTGACTAAATGTTTTCTTGATGCTTCCCAAGAATGCTGGTTGTTGACAGGCATAAACTGAAGAAATAAAGAGGATGCGATTCTAAGGTGAAACCCATCCTGTACATACTGCTGCAGATGTCAGGAGATCTGTTGGCCAGCACATCTTTGTGTGACTAAAACTCCTCTTTCTGAATAGTTGTGTACTTTGCTTCTGGATTGTTTTTGTTCTCAACTTAGGCAATCAAAACAATCCTTTTTAGACGAGAAATCAAGCCATATAAAAGTTTGCATAAAATTAATTATGCATCTTAAATATTTGGTATTCTTTTGGATGTAGAAATTATGAAGAAATGGATATTTCAAGAGTGTGTACCGAAAAATGTATTTTACATGATTCTACTTTTCCTCCACAAGATTTCTTTGTCTTTTACTTCTCTATAAACCAATGAAGGTAGAATAAGAAATCTGTTACACATCCAGTGACTGCCAGTTTGTTGGTGTCCATTTTATCTTAACAGTAAGCAAGCTTTTCTTGTAAGATGTTACTTTTGGATGATAAAGTTTTCAAAAATAACTTTCCTGATAAATCTTCCTTTTAAAAATTCTGTTTTTTTTTTTTCCCCAATATAGAATAAATAAAATACAACACTTTTTGAAGGAATGGCAAAAATTTGACCTTTCTATGGCAAAAAGAACATTTCTTCTAGATGAAGTGTGGGTTTGGAGTTGAACACTTCCCATTTTCAAACAGGGACTCCTTTCAAGTGATGATGCTATAAAAGTTTATACAAATCAGCCATGGTGTTGCAATATGAATACTACTCCATGGTTGAATGAGTGTTTGGTTTTGACAAAGTTTCCTGAACAGTCTGAGCTCCATAAAAACTGAAGGCAGTATATCAGTCCAGAGCTTCCTTTAGGAAATAGTTCTGGTAGAAGTGTGCAGATGGCCAAGATAATGCTACAGATATTGTAATCTTAATCTCTTGTTTTTTTTCCTTGAGACACGCATATATTTACTTTGTAGTATGTGCTCTTTTTCCCAATTGTGCCCTAGTATACAAAATAAGAGTTGTAAAGAAACACTTAATATTAGTTCAATCACTGTTGAGTCTGTGCTTGTTTATTGGGGTAAAATGATTTGTATTTAATTTTCACCACCCATGAAATTTTATTAGATTGTGCTTCATGTTATTTCCATTGATACCCATTTAACTTTACTGACTCATGTTTTGTAAGAAGGCTTAAGATTTCTACTTTCTAGTACTACTTTTGAGAAAATGTGACCTTTCTGATGATCTAAGACTCTGGTTTTAGGCATGCAGAGACAACAGGTGTGTGCAAGCCAGTCATATCCTTTAACTGACCAAAATCTTCCAGCTCCCTCTCACCCGTGTTTCACAAAGCTTTCTATTCCCCGGGGCTTTCCAGTCATTGTACTCTATTAAAAATACACCAGTATCTTGCCCACAGATTAATATGTTGAACTCTTCCAAACCTTTGATGCCCTCTAACAGACAACCATTCTTCTGCCCATTTCTCGGGAGAACCTCACACCAAGCTCTCTCAAACAGTGCCTACAGCGCTGTTTTTTATAGCGCTCAGTCGTATGCCCTGGCTTACAGTCGCCAGGCCTGTTTGTATCGAGTCTGGACAGCTGCGGCACTTCTTGGAGCACAGGTTAGCTCTGGCTTGCCAACTGTAGCACTGACAGAATGCATAGACTTTTGCTGTGTTTTCCGTGCTATTTTTGATTACAATACGCGAATTCATGAAATCAAAAAATGAACAGTTTGTATCCTGTCACTGCAGGAATATCAATGAAAGGGGAAGCTAAATTTGTTAAATGTAACAGATTGAACTTGTTCTCTGTTGATACACTGGTTTATCACGAAATTCAGATGAAGCCAATATGGGTGTTATGTTCATCACATATTATGTTCATCTTTACAGAGCTTTCAGAATAAGATAAGTACTTTATTTCTTCCTCCTAGTGCATTCCAAGCAGTAGTTGATGGCAAGGGAGATGTAGACACATCTCCCAAATAGACTACTAATGAAGGTGTATTTTCTTTCAGATACTTTCTGGTGTACACTTTGCTCTAATCTGTCAATGGACAGTCCATGGTATGATTTAGATGGCTGGGTTTAAAGTAATCATGTTGAATTTCTGGTCAGTCGTTGTTCCAGAGCTTGGGTTGCAGCAAAATGTTAATGGTTATTCCAAACTCCTGTTTCAAAAGTTGAAAAGTTAAACCATATTTTAGAAGTGAATTCAAACTTCTATTCAAAAGTAAAAATTAACTACAAAGTAGAGTTTAAAATAAGTTATGTACACTTTCAGATAGGCCATGTTTACATCTACAGCAGTGTGACCAAAGGTTATAGCTTCACTTTGTGTGTGTGGGGGGGAAGGTGCAGAGATATGACAGAGGTTTCCGTGATCACAAAGGCAATGGATAAAAGAACATGGAGCTGTTATTTGCCAAATCTCACAGTACTAAAGCTAGAGGACACTCAAATTAGTAGGAGGTGAATTTAAAATGCATAAAATGCTGCTTTATGCAATGGGCATTGGACTTCTGGAGATTGTAGAGTCAGGTAGTGTATATGGGTTCAAAAAGGGATTGTTGTCATAAACAAAATGAAAACTTAACTTTATAGTAAAAAACCTAGGCGAGTAAGTGCCTTCTAACATCCATAACCCAGCATTTGTGGGTGCTGTGGGAGTGTGCCAGGAGAAACTGGCTGGACTTGTGTGTTCGCACAACATAAGGCAATAGCATTTCCTTTTGCAACTCTGAAGTGCTGTGCTATGTAGACCTGTGGTCGGCCTTAGCAGGACAAAGTTCTTTCATATGAAACATTCAATTTTTCTTCCAAAAATATTTTTTTTCTACTAGCACTTGCTGGCAACCTCAAAGAAACTTGCAACTGATATGAAAAACTAAGAGCATCTTTTTTTCTAATTTACTTGTAATTATTCTATTTTTGTCTTCATTTTTGCTTTTTATAGGTATTCGGAACATTGGTATGCATTTCTTGCCAGTGCATACTAATGAAAATGTCTGATATTTACCATAAAATAAAACTACTGCATGACTGTTTGACTGCTTTTGAGTGCTTGCCAGGGATTAGATTGTGGATATAATTTCCTTTTAATAACTTCATGTTGGGTAGTACTGCACTCTGGTTTATGCAGATTTGTGCCAGAACAAATCAAGTATGAAATAAATGTCTTCTTTTGGAATTTTGAATGTAAAATAGCTTATGGATATTTTGAGTATGTTCTGTGTGCTGTCATCAACTGTAATCCTCTCTTCCTCCAGTTGTTCAAGGAGGATGTGCTCCTCAGCAACATGCATGTTCTTCTGGGAGATGTTACTACTTACATCCCACGTACAGAATTGCAAAACAGCTAACTCAAAGGTGCCATCTTTTTTGTTTAGTATTATCTGAACCATTGTTCAGATGTCCTTAGTTTTCAATAAATCAATAAGCACTGCATGCTACCTGCTATATTACCATAGCCAGTGCTTTTTTTATCCTGTTAGAAATGGCAGAATGTTAATATATTTGTGCAAGAGTCTTTAAGTCTTAATATATATATATACATATATATATATATATATTTTTTCCACTGGAAACTGTTGCAGTACTCCCATTTTTGAGAGTTCTGGCACAGCATAGCATTGTATATATAGATATACACCCATAAATACATGCATACCAGTAAACTGGAATTTTGCTGAAGTTACAGAAGAAATTGCTTTTAAATTAAAGTAGCCCTGAGAGATGTATTTTGTGCAGAAAGCGGTTTTTAAAACCTCTTTGAAAATGTTTTAAAAACATTTTTAAAAGCATTCAGTAACATTACTGTGGACTTTTCTTATTTATGTGTAACTTTACTAATCTAAGTGTGAATGTTCTTTTTTTTCTGTTTTAATTTATTGTTTTAGATTACCATTTAAGGAAAAATCTGAAAAAGCCATCCTAAGTGTCTGAAAAGTGTTTGAGTGGGGGAAGATAGCATGTTGTCCCATCTTTGTACCTTCATCATTAAAACTGAGGTGTGACCTGTGGACAGATACGTCCTCAAGACTGAAGCAGAGTTGACAATTTAAATGGTTTCCAGTTTGACTTAGATTGGTTGAAAGAATTGTGTATGGGGACGATCGGAACCTTTTGCCTTTCTGCTGGACTGAAAGTATTTGCCAAGTACCTGACTTTTGCTTAATTCACTGAAATTATTTTTGTATTTCTTAATATGCCCATTTCTGTTATTTTCAGACACTTCAGTTCTTTCTCTCAATAAAGACATGTCCATTCTTGTAAAGAAAAGAATCTTCCTTAAAGGAATTACTGTGTTCCTACCTTTGGCTGAAACGTATCTCTCAGTTAAGGTTGTGAGGAAGCTTGTTAGGCCACTCTGCAAGAGAAGAAAGATTGTACCAGAGATTAATAGTCCTGTTGATTTCTTCCATATACATTTCCCTAATACCTGTCTGAGAAGGTGATTACTTACAGCACTGATTGGCAGCAAAATTAATGCTGAATGTGTAGTATATGAGGTCTGTAAAGCATTCCTCCAAAGTCCTCAGAACCATCTGCTAGCGAGAACTCCAAGATAATATGCTTCAGGACTTTATTTCAATTTTCACATCCATCTGTTCTGATCAGTAGACACATCTGATCTCCCTGTTGGAGAGGCTGTCTCTGACCGAGAGAGGGATGGGTTGGGCGATGCAGCTTTATGCAAGGGTTCCATGACTCCAAACCCTCTCCTTCTGGCCTCTCCTCAAAGCTGAGCAAGAGGTGCGATCCTTCAGCAGCTAACACAAAAAAGAAAGCTGCATTTTAGTGAACATAAAGGTGTATATTTGCTTTCATTATACCAGCACTTTGAGATTGGTGTCTGGCTTTTCAGGTACCTCTGATACTTGCTTTGCTGAGCAGATGTAGAGCTCCACCAGCAGGACTCAACTGCACGCTTCAAGATTTCATGACTGGTCATTAGATTGTGGTATTTTGGTAAGCTTCCTGTTAAGGATGTGAAATGACCTGTCTGGGGGTTCTGGTTGACAGCAAGTTGAATGTGAGCCAGCAGTGTGTGCCCTGGCAGCCAAAAGAGCCAACTGTACCCTGGGGTGCATGGCACTGCTAGCCAGTCGAGGGAAGGGATTGTCCCGCTCTGCTCTGCACTGGTGTGGCCTCACCTCGAGTGCTGTGTGCAGTTTGGGGCACCATAGTATAAGAAGGACATATACCTTCTAGAGAATGCCCAA
>VXAA01005740.1:412692-437213 GCA_013399115.1 Anseranas semipalmata | reverse complement strand
CTCGGGATATTCTGTGATTCTATGGTCTGTAGATGGAATTGTGCCCTAATGGACAGGAATTATTCTCACTTTTTGCTGTCAAACATAAGTGGATGGAAATTTGATCATGAATGTTTTTTGTTGAATTTATTGTTGCAAATTTGTCAATTCTGATGGTGATCAGACAGATACACTCTGAATAACATGGTATCAAAATGTCGCCTTCTATATGGGACTGACAGTAGTGGTACAGACGTTTTCTCACCTCTTACCAATATCCCCTTTCTATATGGCAATTCAGAAAAGCTTGTCTGATCCTTATCTTTTTCATGGCTTAGTTCATATGAGCATAGCTGACTTTGTATGTGAGTAAAGATGCCATCTGGAAATGTATACACTCAGGAGAAAATACTATTTGTAGAATAGCAACATAGTCCCCCTCATTCTGTACCTAACCAGTCACATTGTGCATGAGGTATTTGTACTTCCTCTTGGTCTCTGATCCGGGTACTTCTGTCCTCCCTCTGAACTTGCCTTACGCTCTTGACTAGGAGTCTGGTGAAAGGTTGTACTTCATTCCTTGTCAGAAAAGTCATTCTGTTATGTGACCTCAACCTAATGCTGAGAACTAGATTTTTGCTTCTGAAATGTTCAGAATGCTCTTGGCTTATGTTGAAGACAGTGTTTTTATTACTTAAAAAAAAAAAAAGTGAATGTGAGACTTTAATCCTCACATTGCTGTATTCTACAAGAATTTATTTCATTCTAATCTAGGAAATGCAGACTTATGTATGCCCTTGGCATTTAAGTTGTAAGTTCATTTTATTTAGTAAATATTAAATCCTTGTCTGGATTGTAAGTTGCTCAAAAAGAAGATGCTTTATGTGATTTGCAACGCTACAGAGCTCTTGTCATATATAAACATTTTAAAACTGTTGGACCAAATACTGAGACTTTGCGAGAAGAAAATCCCCTTGAACAAGTAGTAGAAAAGTCTTGTAGGACTTCTTAAAGGTGTGAACAATTCCGTGGTTATTGTAAGTGAATAGAACAGGACGGATTCAGTGAAGCCAAGCAGCGTAGCTTCAGGAGAAAGCAAATCCCAAGAATGCTTGTCATGAGCAGAGTTCATATAATACTGGCTGACCCTAAAAGGCAAGCTTCTGTTCTTCTCAAAGGAGCATTCACCACATAAAATATGGGCTGTGGAGAGCAAGTGAGGGTAACTGCAAAAACAAACAGCTGTTTTTCCACTTTAGAGTTTTATTCAATTCCTCACTTTAAAATCTTTGGATAAAGAAACAGGCCTTTCTTCTGCCCTCTGTAGGCAGACATCACGTATGAGGATTAGGTACATCACATATTAGGTACATTCATGTGCTTAATTTGTTCTCTATACTATTAACGGTAAAGATCTATATAATTTTTTTATTTGCATTACTCATTTTAAATAAAATCTATTAACCTGTAAGGCAAGACAATTAAACAGTTTATTTTTAACTAGAAGTGCTGAAAATGCAGAGAATGGATTAGACCTGGGCAGTAGAAGTAACTTCAGAACTTGTTCTGCTACTCTCTTTGCAGAAGGTAAGCGTATCAATATGCAAGTTCAGTAAGTCTGCTAATCTTTCTGCATGAAAGGTGATTTATCTAAATGAATGTTAGCAGATGAAATGGTTTTTAAAAACACGTCCTGTTACTTTATTCATCAAGAAAGATTATTTTTCTGATATAATGTTTCTGTCAACTGGAGGGATTTTTGATTGACAGGAAATTTACGCTTGAGTAGGTGAACATGTTATCCAATATATTTGCATTTCAAAATTCAACATTAACTATCTATATGAAAATATTTACTTTTAAAATGAAATGTTCAATCATTTTACAAACTTAAGAGCAGATAAATGAAAATATATGTAATAGTTGAAAGCTCATACTATAGATGTTGCATAAATTCTGTATACCCGTTTATTTAAGCATCTCAAAATAAAATTATTACTGCTTTTGCAGTGCTAAGCTGAATAGCTCTTAAAAGGTGTACGGAGCCAAAAAATGGGATAGAAGGAAGGTGCATTCCAGAAGGGTTTCTAAATGAAAAGATAGTTTGTTTCCCAGGCACTGGTCTTCTGGATTCTGTGTCCTCGTGTCTGCTAGGACCATGCCATAATGTATGCCCTGTGACTCAAATCTAATTGCAGTCACAGCTGAGGGAGCTGCGGTGGTCTGTTCAGGTGCTCTATGACCCTGGGTTCAGGTTAGGCTCACAATTCAGTCTATTTTCCTCAATATTTGAAGTGTTGTATTTAACGGCATTAAAGCATGTCTGTTTTAATAGTAGAACAGCATTTGAGTTAACAACTATTTTGCTTTCATATATCACTCTAGAACTTGACATTTTAGGACTTGAGATCTAACAGGCCCTACTAATACCCACTCTTCTAAAGTTGCAGAAAAATAACTATATATATATATTTACAGAATATAAGAATATTGGTGATGTGTACTTTCGATTTTTTTCTTATCCTCCCCCAGTATTTTGTTTCCAAATTGTAAATACCTATCATTGATGATGACTTCAGAATCTCTCCTTTTAACATCAAAGTACAAAGGTGCTCTACAGCATTGTTTTTAATGAATTTAGTGTTTGACCACTAGATGTCACACACCCATCTTTGAATGTGTAGCGCTGGCTAACAGCATTCATTGCTTTCTTTTTAACCTATGTGTAAAGATTTTTTTTCAGAACTCTAATATTGTCTTTGGAGAGATGTTTGTTTTTTGATGGCAAATATTTCTTTCTTCCGTTGCCTTTAACATTTGTTCTCCATTTACTAACTTGTTAGTCAAACTATTTCAGTGTTGTGACAAACATCCATTTGGACTTTCCATAGCTTTACCGTTTTGCTTTCTCTTAAGTAATGGCCTTTCCTATTTGCTGTAACTGCAGATGTTTATTTTTGTGAGGACATAGTAAAATAGTAAATAGAATTAAAAAAACAAAAACACGACAGGAATTCTGGAAGTCTCTTCTCCTTTGGGTGTGGCAATTTCTGAAAGTGCTGTCACCCTACTAATGTTCCTGCCAATAGGTCAGTTCTTTAGAGGCCTTGCACTAATCTTCAAGCCAGGATTCTCTTTCTGGACTCAGAATTCTATTTCTAAAGCATTACTGCCGTAAAGAAATCTGATCCCCCTCCCCCAGCAATTCCTTCCTACCATCAGTTATTGTCACCTCTTGAAAGGACAGTATGTTTCCTATTTGGCTACTCCAATACATCACTGCTTTGTTTTACTTTCTTTCCCCATCTAGCATAATGTGCAACTTTTTTATTTCTCTATTCCAAAATTTTCATTTTTCCTGTCTTCCTGTTCTTCCTCCAAATAACTTGACATATTCTCTTTCCAAAAGTAAACTAGGCTATGTACACAAAAATACCAGAAAGCATGAATTTGAGGAAATGGTAAAAACAAAGGTGCATAACCCAATTGCAACATATGAGTAGTTCTAGCAAGTCAGACTCTTGGGCCACCTAGCCCACCATCCCTTCTCTGATCAGGCAGTATGTCCAGAAAAGAGTGTATAAACAATGCCAACATGTGCTGATGCCTCCCCAGGATGCTCTCCCAGCCTCCACCATTTTAAAGCTATAGGGCCTTCATCCCCAAGTAAAGGTCTTGATGGTTTGTTCTTTTCTTCTCCAAAAATTGTTCAGTTGCTTTTGAACCCATATAAACTTTTATGTGATGTAGCAAGGAGTTCTCCAGTGTGACTACAACTTGTATGAGTATTTTTTTTGTTAGCTTAGAGTCTGCAGTGCACAAAAGTTGATGCCACTTAGTTCTCATGCTGCAGGACAGTGGAAATCATTCCATATTCACCTTCTCTATGCTAATCAAGATTTAGTAGATCTCCACTTTACCACCATGTCAGCCATCCCTTTTCTAAGCTAAGGAATTCTACCCTACTAGTGCTTGAAAGTCATCTTATATGTTAGTTCCTTGTTGCCTTTTTTTTTTCTTTTTAATGTTGTTCTTGAGATTGTGGAATCAAAATACATGCAGCCTCCAAGATTTGGGAGCATTGTGGAATTACGCAGTGGCATGGTGATGTTTTCTTCTGTTGTTTTGGTGTTTTCATCCTTAATTCCTAATACTCAGTTTACTATTGATTGCTACTGAGCATTGAACGAATTGAACAAATGTTTTCATAGAGTTGTTGTAACCCTGACAACACATTTGGGTGGCAGTTTTCAATTCAGAGCCTGTCATATTTGTAAGCTTGAGGTTTTTTTCATATTTACTACTTCTTAGTTTTAATTGACTGGATTTACGTTGGATTTGGTTTTAATTTACACTGGATTTTACTGCCCAGTCAGGACTAGAAAGATTTTTTTTTTTTTGGCAATTCCTTGTCATTTGCCTCTCATCTTGCTGGAACAAGTTAATATCACTAGACTTTGTCAGTGTTTATTCCTTTTTTGAGATAATTTATGAACATACTGCCCAGCTAAGGTCAAGCACAGACCATTTGGGGATTCTGTTAGTGAAATGACACTCCTGAAAAAACAGATTGAATATTCTTTTTCCTTTTTTTTTTTTTTGTCATTGGTTTCCTCATTTGAGGACCCTTATTCTATGGCATTCTTATTTTGAGAGCTTATGGTAAAGAACTTAAGTAACTTCTGGAAACATGAGAAAATTTTATTAACCTGATTTCTTTGTCCAGATACTTGCAGACTTCAGAGCGTTCCAGTGGATATAATAATCTTTCCATCTATATTCATTCTCTAGAGTAAGCTGTGATTTGTTATTCAGTCAGTTGAAGGATCTAACAGTGGTTCTTCAAAGCAGAGATTCAGCTGTGCTGCCTACATCTGTTTTCTTCATGCTAGCACCGTATGTTCTAGCACTGTATCCTAAAACTCATCTGGTACAACTTACACGCTATCGTTATGGATGTGTCTGCATCCACAGTATTGTCTATCCCAGTTACACAACTTCAGTGTCAAGAAAAAGCAAAAGGAGAGGAAGATTATTCTTTGATGCGAGTTTTTAGAAAGAAAAAAATAATGACGCTACTTAAACTTTGATGGTATGCTGTGTGCTGCCACCCTGTGTCATAGTCTTAACATTTCAGTCTTCTGCACAGCAGAAAGTCTGCAATCAGAAAATAATTTATGTAAAAGAGGAAGTCCTTTGTCATATAGATAGTTAGGTGTTTTTTTCTTTGTATTAGGAGTCCTGTTCAGTCTCTACTCTCTTGGACAGTTTTTGGATGAATAGTTCACCTGTTGAGTTATTGAAGGCCCATTTAGCATCAGTCCATGTGTCCATTTCATTTCCCCTAAAGCTTTAAACATACAAAACACAACAAACAAAACAACAACAAAACCCTCCCACAAACAACAAAAAAAGCATATTCAGTACTACTTAAATTGTTCTGTCTGAATGCAGCGCTAATAGAATTGAGGAACCAGTCTGACTATCCTTAAGATGGCATGCTTGTCTCTTTTATTGGGTAACAGTCTAGCCTATTTCCCTGGAAAAGTTGGTGAGTTATCTGATGATGTACTTACCTGATGCATCTTCATTTGTAACTCTGACTAAAGTTCCTGTCTTGAATTGGGGTTATTCCAGGTACTGTTGCCTTAATGGTAGGTGCACATATTAAAATATGTAGAGTAACCACAGTGGAATGAACGTCACTTTTTCAATAGTCAGTACTTTAATCATTAACTTTAACCACCTAAATGTTGCACTTTGTCATTTGCATTATATTTTTGCCTATGTTTAACTAGAGGATGACCCACACCTCCTTACATCTTGTGCAGTGTTTGTCTGTATTCCTGTAAAAATGTACACAGGTCCTTTGAAAAAAGTTTCCTTTTAATAATTATTGTTCTCTCTGAATTATCACCATGTACAATAACTTTCTTCCACTTTCTTCTGCAAAGTTTGCTTTTCTTAAGGTAGCATCACAGTTGAGCAGAATGAACTTAGTATGTGGCCACTTGACTTTCAGATATTCCCAAGTCATGTTTTATGAATTACTTTAAGAACATGGCCACTGAGGCAGGAATTCCCATCCTTCCCTTTGCTGTCCTAATCCCCAACCTGCTTGTCTTTGCTCTAGCATTTGCTCAATCAACTAGATCAATCAAAACAAGATTGGTAAATTAAATTGGCAAAAAAGTACATGGGGAAACAATATAGCAACAAACTAAAATACATTCATCATCAGATACTGTTGGAAAATGCATAGAAGACATTGCTGAAGATTTGAAGAAACAAGTATTAGGACAAATTATGCTATACAGCTCAATGAACGTACATGTTTCTAACATGTCTCAGCTTATGCTATTTGCATTTCAATAATGAAATACATGCAGAACTACTCTTTTGAATCACTAAAGGAAAGAGGTACCGGATAAATATATTCTCAACAGTAAATGGCTTTTTTCATAAAAAAAACAATGTTTTATGGAAGAACTGTGCAAGTGTAACCACTGATAAAGCAGCTGATTCCACTGGAATTAAACTCTTCCACTGCATCACTCATGGGCGAGCCATTTGCAGCAAAGATGTTGGAGCCAGAAGCACACGAAGTGCTACAGGATGTCATCGATGTGGTTAACTCTATAAAAACAAGCTCTTTAAGCAGCAGAATCTGTACAAGACTTTGTAATGAGATGGGGAGTGACCAGCAAAATCTTTTGTATCACACAGGGGTTTGCTGGTTACCTCATGGCAAAGCACTTAAAAGAGCTGTCAAACTTTACGCCTTTTTCTTTTACAAAAAGACAAGTGTTGCAGATTTACTGAGCTCTTCTCTGATGACAGGTGGCTCCGAGTGGTTTGCTACCTGACAGACATTTGCAAAAAAATAAACCCACTTAACGTGTCCCTTCAAGGTGAGGGTGATGTTTTAACAATGGTGGAGAAAGTAACTGCTTTTTGAAAATAACTCGTGCTATGGAGAAAGCATTTTGAAAACAGATGCTTGGAAATGTTTCCATTATGTGATTTTGTAGCTGGAAACCATGCAAGTGTGTCACCTGTAAAACCCTCTCACATCTGTACACTTAAACTTGGAAACAGAATTTTCTAACCTGTTAAAAATCTTCCATGCGAAGAGTTTCAGTGGTTTTTGAACCCATTTGTTAAAAATATAAACATGCGAGATCTTACAATTAGTTTGGAAGAACAACTGATTGACATAAGGGAAGAGGGATATTTACTAGCCCAATTTCAAGAAAAAAACTTTGCATAATTGGTGGATGGGATTGAAGAATGAGGATCATGATTTGGTCAGCACAGGCAGCAATGCACTTCCATGTGGATCTGCCTGTCTTTGAGGTGACTTTTTCAGCTGCGACAGCCATTAAAGCCAAGTATCAAAATCAACTTAGAACCAGACCTTTGAATTACTGTATCACATAGCTCTTGCTAAAAATAACATTAGTATGTGTATACTTTATAAATTGTATACCTGTACTTCTGTACAAATATTATGCACATTATAAAACAAAAAAAAATGAGATAAAGATGAAATTAACAATACTTTAATATATTTTTTTGTTTATTAATGGTACAGAAAACCTTTTTGCTCTCACTAAAAATAGTATTTGTAGTAACAGAGACCAATGATCTACACATCTAAAAAGATAGTAATTTGAAAATCAAGCTGAAATTGTTTGATACTATTCTTTGGTTATTTTTAGTGTGACACAATCAATTATAACAGCTGTATTAATACAGTTAATTTCAACAGGTAAGGAATACAATGAAATCATGAATAATCATAAATAAACGATTTATTTTGTCAGCAGTATTTGGCTTCTGCTTATATTGGTTTTGAAATGTTTTTTGGCAGTGCTAGAAGACTGAGCAGCTGATAATTGCACAGTATTGCTCAAGAGAAGAGAGACCTTTTATGAAATGTAAAATATACATTTCTAATGTTCTGATTAAAACTGATGAAAAGCATGATACTAGGTTCATATTTTTGAAGTGTGATCTGTGCCTTTCACTGTCAACCACTTTTAGGCTTTAAGCTCTTCAGGTTCTTAAAAATAATAATAATAATAAAAAAAAAAGAGTAATTAAAGAACAACAATATTTTTTTCTATGCCAGAATACACTTTTCCCAGGTTTTTCACATGCTCTTTTGTGTGTTTTCTGTATTTTGAAAGTAGATATTTTAAGTGTACCGGTAGAACTGTAGGACACAAAGGTGGAATCCTTCAAAGGAGAAAAAAAAACAACATCAAGTCTAAAATCTGAAAACTTGGTTATTGTTTTTTGATGTTAGACATAGTTCACATTTGTATGGCTTCATATGAGTATTATTTAACAACTAGTATGTAAATATTTTGGTTGTGTGGTTATGCTCAACAGCCTAATTCAGCTAACCCTTGAACCGTATGACTCATTTCCATTTAATCTGTTAGAATCTGTTCAAAAGGGTTACAAACCACCTTTCTAGTATCTGATAATCATAATCTATTAAGAAGTGCCATATTGTTATAAAAATCCCCTAATTTACTACTTTGTTGTAAAGAAAGTGAACACAGAGCAATGCATATTCATTGCTCCCAGCTCCAAAGGAGTTACTGTACTCCAAGTCACTGGTAGGAAAAGTAACTGCTTACAATGTATGGTTGAATATAAATGATTTGCTGTGGTTTGGGATGCTTCAAGACTCCATAGTATATCAAGTTTCATATGCAAAATAATGAGCTCTAATCATGTTCCAAAGCTGCATCAAAGATCTTGGAGGATGATTTGTTTTAGAAACGTTATGCTCCCATTTAAAGTATATCAAAACAGGTTGTTTACATTTTGTGATTTTTTTTATTTTGTGATTTTTCTTTTACATCCTTAGCCTTTTCTCAGTAGAAGCATTGGCTTTAGACATCAAAGTATGTGGCTTTTTTTTTTTTTAATCAAAATACTGAGTATCAACCTTCTTTAAAAATCTGATCGTAAGTATTGTAATAGTTCTCAGGGCATATGGGACACCTCTGAAACTCTCATACTACATATAGGTGATTAATTTTTTGAAAAAGCTGTCTGAATAGTTTTGGAATCTTAGAGAAATGATGCTCAGTCTGGAGCTTCCTTTAACTTTATTAGTAAATATTAGTAGCAGTAGCTTTTCCAGACGTCATAATATTAGTTCATACAAATGAAACAATTGTTATTAATTTACCAATCTTGGTTTCCTGGCAAACGATTTTTTTTATTTTTTTACCACACTGCAACACAATAAAATGTGTATCTTTTGTCAAAAAATATGGGCCATTTGTTAAACATGGGATTGGAAAACCTTCTAAAGTACTGATAGGTGGCCAGTTGCTATGCTGTAAGAACTCGTTCTGCTTTTGTTCCTTTACCTCAAACTAAAGCTGCACTCTAGTGATAGAAGCCCTCTGATCTCAAGCCTGAAGTGATTTGTGGTAGATTTTTAACCATTTTTCTTCTGTCTTCTGTTGTCCCTAAGTTTAAACAGCTATTTTCTTGGTGGTGCCATTTAACATATGTTTATAGCAAACAGCAGTATCCACTTGTGCCATAAATTGGCACTACTCTTACCTCAGCTTCAGACACGATTTTTTGTGCCAGCATAGACATACGTGCTCAGAAAATAAACCCTATCGGGAAACTGGTGATTGAAAGCTTTTTTAATGAAGAATTAGTTCCTTGACCCAGTTCACTGCACAGCTTCATGGGCACTTGGGCTGGCAGAAGGGTGCCAACGGATGCCGAAGCAGAAACAATCATGGAACTGGGGGTAAGGGTCTAAGATCTAAGGTTGGGGGTAAGGGAAGAAAGGTAGTGTGACATCACTTTGTGCAAGCATAAGTTCTTTTACTCAGTTCTTATAAAACAGGGCATTTTCCACTTTCTGATCATCCTAGTAACATTTCTCTGCATGTGTCCCACTTTAAATACATTTTTCTTTAATGCAAGTTGCCAGAATTCTGCATATCTGCATACACAGGAGCTCATTTGTATAATGCAAAATAGCATAAAGACCTCTCCTACTCTTCTGCAATGATCTTTTCTGATTTCTGTTTGCCTTGTGGGGTTACATCACGTTGGTGGCTCAGTTGTCCTGAGATTGACTAATAAGTTATGATCTTCAATTCCCTAATAGATTTTCTGTGTATTAGTTTCTGAAGAACTGTCACAGAACTAGATTTAGGCATAGATAGTTGTGTATGGTGACATACTGATGTCTGCAAAATTATCATGGTACAGAATTGCTCCCACAGCTCATCCTTTCTTAGCAGCTCAGGGTGCCAGGGTCACACAAGCACCAGTTTCCTGTGGCTGCTGCTCTGCTGGCAGCCCCTTGTACCCGCACCTCTTCCCCAGCTCTGTCAACTCGGCTGCTAGAGGGGATAACAGAACGGAAAGCAGTTCCCTTCAGCATGAGAGAGCAGGAGGTGGGTGTACTGGCTTAAATGGCCCCTACTTTAGCAGGGCCGGGTGTTACTGGGTTGCATCGCCACATATTGCTAGGACTGGGGAATTTAACTCAGTTGTGGCTCTTTTCCCTTCCTCTTCACTTCTCCGTATTAGAGATAATACAGTATCCCAGGAGGCCATTGACAGAGGTGAGCACAGGGCGGACTCTGGGATCTTGGCTATCTGACGCTGGAGCTGGAAGTCCTTTTGGCCCACAATATGTTTGTCTCACCTCTCTTCCTCCACCAGCAGTGCTCCCTTGTCTTCCTCAGGCAAGGCGCATGGAGCAGCCCCGAGTCAGAGGGGTGTTTGTGCAGGGGCAGTGGCACTGCGGCCATCTGGTCTTGGTACTCAGGGTGTTGCTTAGCTCAGCAACTCACAAACTTCTCAGGGAAGATGTTCCTCTCGTGGTTCCTTTGTCATCACCATGAAATATAGTTTTGATGCCTGTTCATGCTGAGAAAATAAGTAATTTTATCCTCTCCTTGAGGGCATCAAAATCCAATTTGGTATACACTGCTAAGAAGCCTTGAGTGCTGAGCCGGTGTCCCAACCTCATACTTTGTATTATTAAATGTCGTGACACTTCTATTACTCCAGTCCCCAAGTCACCCAGTTTCTCCTTTATCATAGTTCAGTTCTCTGTATTGACACATGGTTAGGAGTCATTGACTTCACTCCTACTTCTTATGCCAAGAAGTTCTAAAAATATTTGGTAGGATTGCTCCCAAAGATGGTGTTTGAGGAACTCCACAACTAACCTCACTCTAGCATGGAGGTCTAGTGCACAGAACTTGACATCTCCTTCATAGCCACTTCCTTGCTTCTTAAAATTGTAGCATTAATCCCTGTTTTATGTAAAACTTCTTTGTAGTGTATTACAGAACTCTGGATAAATCCTATCATGTATTTTCTTTGACCATAAAATTTGCTCTGTTATCAAAGACATCCAGTCATTGTAACATGATTACTTTAGTAGCCATGTCATTTTATCTCATTTCCCATTTACCTTTATATACTTAATGGTTATTTCCTTTAGAATTTTAGATCTTTTGTACTGTAAGATCAGAGTAATGTGTTTAGGTGCATAGATCACTTTTTTCTTTACTGTTTGCTGACACAGAAATGATATAGCAATGGAGAAGTAGGGCAGCATTAGCTAATGGCAGAAGGTAGACTATTCCTGAAATACTATTTTCAGTTATAGTTGTTACCTTTTGAAAAAGAAAAAATATTGAAAAAGTGTTCAGAAATTGCTGTGAGAATGATTGTGGGGTTCTTGTATTGTGAGTTATAATGAGAAGCTCAGAAAGCTCAATCTGTTCAATATATTTGAGTAAAGATTCAGATGTAATATGATCACAGTCCACAAATAAGGTGCATGAAAATGAGATTTCTGGTAGTTGATGGCTTTAAAACAGTAAAGAATCTAATGAAATCCAGAAGCTCAAAACTGGAAGTAGACAAATTCAGACTAACATATAAGGCACATATCTTTTAACAGTGAGGATAACTAACCTTTGGAACACATGATCTAGGTTGTCATTACTTGGAATCTTTAAATAAAAACTAAATGTCTTTGTAATAGCGGGAGATTCTTAGGGCTGTGTAAGAAATGTGGTCACACTGATTTAGTTATAGTCCCTTTTGGCCTTGATGTTTTTCTACTTCTCTTTTAAGATTCTGAAAATAAAACAAGTCCCTCCAAAAAGAAAAAGAAAAAGAAAGGAAGTAACATTAACCTCTTTTCAGTTTGCCATGTACAATGCATGTATTTTGATTTTTCTCTACTTAGGAGGAAAAGAACTTACAGAATGAAATCTGCTTGCCCTCATAATCTGCGAAAGATGGCATTTTATAGTTGTAAACTATTGGAAATGCTGTATTACAATGCAGCAAAGGTTATCATTTAATCAAGAATTAATTTCTAGTCATTCTATTTTCAAATAAGCATTGCTTTCTATGTGCTGTGAGAACTGTAAAATAACATAACATTTGTAAATACATCAGTGGCCTCTTGGAAAGACAAAATGTTTTGCTTCTGTTATATGTGGGAATCCAGTTGTAGACTATACAGGAAAGTATTGCTTTTGTTTGTTTGTTTTGAGCCAAGTTTTATGGAGACAGATGAAAATTCACTGAGAAATATGGGTGGACATAGAGAATAGCAGTGGTATGGCTGATAAAACCAGCATAAAGTATAGTGAGTAGACGGGCCAGTGCTTGAAGTGACTCTGGTATGGGGATCTCTTTTCATAAAAACATTTAGAAGTTCTGTGCTTTATACTTACAATCCAATGTAAAAAAAGGAATATTCTTTAATTTTCCCTATGTCTCCAGTCTTAATGAATAATTAAAGAAGTAATTTAAATTATTAAATATAAGGGAATTGGAAAATAAATATGAGTAAGCTTCAAAAATATTAACTGTCAAAAGAATTTGTTTTCTGGCCTAAAGGATATTGGCATTACATAGTGTGAAGGCTGCAGTCAATGCAGAAAAGTTGGATTATATGGAAACCAGGCGAGTTTGCTGAAAATAACTGTTAAATACAACTTGAACTCATAGGGTCAAATTGAGGCTTAATGAGGGATAGATACCTAGCAGCAACAAGAATTCAGTGTATATGCAGTGTCTTTGCTTGTACAGTAAAATATAGCAGAGTAAAACAGGAAGAAAAAAATTGAAGTGACTGCTAAGAGAAATCTTTTAACGTTTTCCACCAGACTGAGCTGGTAAGTTAAATGTTTTATGCATAATACTTTACTGGTAGGTCAAGAGCGTGTAGGTAGGTGGCTAGCACCATAGTATTGCCATGACAGTGACACAAAACAGTTAGCACACATTTCAGATAAATTAGATATTCAGATTGCTTTCCTTTTATTTTTATTTGTTTATTTTAAATTCTGCTATTCATACCCGGTCGGTCTCAGAGACATGAAGTTGTGAGGCTGTTGAGAAATTGGGGAATATATTTGATGTACAGGACAAAATACTATCTATTATGTATATATTTATATTAAACCAATCAATGATGTTTCAATCCTTACAAGAATATTTGTGATTTTATAGAATATCAGAGTAGTACAAGAAGTAATACATCTTGTAGTAGTGGTAGTACCTTGCTGGAGTGGAAAGATATGAATGAGATTCTGCAGAGGCCTGTTCTGGGCCTGGTTTTGTTCAGTATATACATTAGCAATGTGAATTAACAAATAAAGAGCACCACACAAGTGAAAATGATGTTAATGAATGAAAAAGAGGGATGTTACTCAGTACAGAAGAGATACAAGGCTTTAGGCTGGGATAATCCTACAGGTATGGGGTTGGAGAAGGGGCTGAGTGAACGGGGTTGTAGCTGACAAAAGCACATAAAATAATCCTTCATTTTACTTAGACTGTTAACACTACAGTGGGATTTATTTGTCTGATTTGGGGCATTGTAAGAAACATATGGTCTATGTGGATAGAGTCCAGAAGAAAGTACTGGGAGTTATTGGAGACTAGAAATGAGCCGTGAGGAAGTACTGAAAAACAGGTGTTTAGTGTAAAGAAGCCTGAATCTGCTGTCCTCAGACTTACTGTCATGAAATGTATAAATGGCTGCAGCATGAATGGCTTTTTTCCTTGTGGTCATGGTAGTTAGGAAAAGGAATAATGAGCTCAGAGTAGTGAGAACAATACTAGAGATATACCTAAAACAGCAACAACAACAAAAACCCCTAAGCATAGTAAAACAGTGGGAAAAACTTTTCTCAATCTCTGGAATTAAAAAAATAAAAAAGGCAAACATCTTTTGCTAATGATATAAATACAGTTTATCCTGCCTTGCAGGAGAGGATGTACATGCCACTTGATGTTTCTTTTGCTCCTGTTTTTGTATGATTTTGACTTCTGGAGAAATAAAGCTTTAGTTTGGATTTTAAGTTATGATTTTCATCACTGAGAAAAGAATTAACTAGTTTTCCTTGAATTAATAACAGAATAATTTAAAGCCCAGGACCAGCATGTTTTTTTTTCTCTTTACTATTTTGTGAAACTCACGTGCTATATCTATATTGGTTGATATTCTGAAAATTACTACAAAACTTTGTTCTAGCGTGAAATGCATCTGAACAAGTACGTCACATGCGAAGACTTTTGCACCAGTGGAACAGTTAACTTGATGATTGCAATTTGACCAGAATTTGGTATTTAGAGGGGCAAGCTTTTGTCCTCTGTTAAGTGAAACACAATAATGTTTCATTAAACTTTCGAGATACTGTTTGTGTCTGTATTACTTTCTTCCTGTTTTCCCTGCCATATTGTATCAGTTGTTTGTGTTCTATTTGAACAATTTAAAAGTTATTATCACTTCGGGAAAAAGAAGCTTGAATGGAGAAATAAATACAGGTTTTTGAGGTTGGGAACATTTTCACTTTAAAAGCACAGAACTACTCATTATTGTGGTATCATTCCTTGATAGTGCACAAAAAGTAAAAGTAAGAGGAATGAATTAGCTGACCTTTTCACAGAATTCTTAACCTAGATGAGAGAAATAAAAACGGGTGATCTTTCTTTGGTACGTCTTTGACAGATGGACTAATAGGTTATCATCTTGTATACTTTTAATACCAGAATTGTTTAATTAGTGCTGTCTGAGAGAAATAAATGACAATGCCACAAGCAGAAAAGGGAGGTGATTTGGTTGGAAGTGTTGCAATGTCATGCATCTGATCAAAAATCTTGAGGACTTAAGGACAGGAAATCAACTGCTTCTTATAGAACTACATAAAGAGGATACAAATATGATATTCTTAGGTGTTCAATAAAAAAAAAATTACTTGTTTTTTGCTTGACACCTGATTCAATAAATGTTTATTGATGTACTTAAGTGTTATAGAACCTTACTGGAAAAGCCTACCTTTGGCTTCTATGTAATGAAAGTGTAAGTAGGCAGTATGGTATTTAATCTTTCTATGGAATTCTGCGACTGACTTACCTGGAATATTTTTGGTGAGTATACTTATGATCGTTTATCTGAATGTAAATGGGGTTTAGGAAACACTCATTTGAGAAATGTGGTGTGACTAAACATAATAGTATATACCATTACATAACTTCATTCTGTCAGGGTGAAATTTTTAGCAGAAAGTACAAAGTTGATCTGGATTTGTAAATTAGAGCAGATGACCAGGATGACTACTTAATTATTTTAGTCTTTAAAGAGGAAATTTAGAAAGCTTCGTGTTTTGTGTTGCACTGGAAAGAACTAGAAGAAATTGATTTAATTGCTGGAGATGTGCAAGGGAGCTCTTCTGTGTAATTTATATCTTTTTTTTTTAAGTTGCAATATTGTTGCTATGCCATTCACAGCAGTTTTGTGTGTTGTGTTAAATCATGCCAAATTGGTGTTTTTTACAATGATCCACTAGAGAATGGAGGGATAATATTTACGCCGTTCTTAAATGTTAAACAGTTGCTAAACAGTGGCATATTGCTTCAGCAAGTTTTCAGTGCACCTTTTTGACCTGTAGGAAGAAGTTTGAGGAAATCCAGATAGATGATACTGGTTGCTCTTCCTTTGTCCACTGATGCAGTCACTCCATCACAGAAGGCCACCGGGTTGGTCAGGCATGATTTGCCCTTGGTGAAGCCATGCTGGCTGTCTCGCATCACCTCCTTGTCGTGCATGTGCCTTAACATTGCTACCAGGAGGATCCGTTCCATGATCTTCCCAGGCACAGAGGTGAGGCTCACCGGTCTGTAGTTCCCCGGGTCTTCCTTTCTAACCTTTTTAAAAATGAGAGCGATGTTTCCTTTCTTGCAGTCACCGGGGACTTCTCCTGAGTGCCAGGGCTTTTCAGATATGATGGAGAATGGCTTGGCAACTGCATCAGCCAGTTCCCTCAGGATCCTGGGATGCATGGCATTGGATCCCATATGCTTATGTACATTCAGGTTCCTCAGGTGGTCTCAAAGCCGACCTTTACTTACAGTGGGATGGACTTTGCTCCCCCAGCCCCTGCCTTGAGGTTCGGGGACTCGAGAGATGTGAGAGTTGAGGGAAGAGTTATTGAACAGAAGTACAGGACTTCACATGCTAGTGTTCAGGTCCTTGTTTGCTCAAATGTACGAAAAGCTCAAATCTACTGTGAAAAGAGTATAAAAATGGCATAAAATTAGAATTACCTTAAAAACAAGTTAAATTTACACATTCAAAACATTTTGAATGGTATTTCTTCAAACTATAAGTGAACAACAACAACAAAAGGTTGTTGTATACACTGTTACCAGTAAGAAGGTTGCAGATAGGTTACACTCACAATAGAACCTAATTGAAAAATATTGTAGGACTGAGAGTCAGATAAATGATAATGAGGCATAAAGGACATTTTCCTGACTATATAATTGTTAGTGTTATAAGGAGGGAAAATAATAATTATTATAACCAGTAACATTGATATGATCAAAGATTTGCGATAAACAGATCTGGAGAACAGTAGTGCATTTTTATTTGATCCTAATTCTAAGTAGAAACTTTAGGACTTTTCCTTCTAGATGTTTGAAAAACAAGTATGAGTGACCACTGATTTTTTCTTGTGAGTGACTACAAATGCCCAAAGACTTTTTTGACAAGGTGGATGGGATCTGAAATTCATGCAATTGGGGTGGGTGAGAGAGAGGCTTGCGGAAGGAAAAGGAACATCACTGCCTTGTGTCTAATGAAGTTAGGGACGAGAGGCAGTTCATGTTTTTCTTAAAACAGAGACTTTCTGAGAACTACATGTGATATTTATGTAAATACAGATAAAAGTCAGAGACCATGGGTCTTCATTTGCTTGCACAGAAGTATTCACAGGGCATTGTGGCCCAGAAACAGTTACAAAGACAAACCTTAGCTGTGCAGAGCAGTTCAAGATTTGATGTGGGCATGAAGTCCTTAACCTGCCCGCTTTGGCAAATCGGGAAGTAGCTTTAGATTTTAAGTCTTAGCACAAGCAGCACTTGGAAAGAAAGCTCTTTATTGTTTGGTTATGTGCTTCTGAGCAGATTGTGAACTGGTAGTAGTTTGTAATGATTACATATCTACCATTTGTTGGAAATAACCACATTAAATTTGCCTGTGTTTCCTTCATGTGTATTAATTTAGAAAATCTTGATAAATATCAGCAAATTAATAATTTGCTGTTTATATATATTAAGTGCATCAAAAAGCCTACTCCATGAAACACTGTAGAAATACATGAAAGGTAGCCCTTTCCAAATATTTCAAGTGTGCAGATAGAGCCTACAGATCATCAGAAGGCACGTGAGGCTCATAGAACTGAAACATGTTGCCCAATATTTCAGAGCAGGTCAGTGGTAGTGTCAGAGGTGACACCCACATCACCAGACTGTCCTAACAAAATGACTGCAGCTTACTTTCCTTATATTATCGTTAGTCTTTAATAAACAATTCTAAGGAAAACTAGGGATGAAGAGCATTTTAATGTCTTAAATAGGTTTTGTTTCCTTTGGCAATAATAGTCTAATCATTCGGTCAAACATGCATTTATGTGATTTTGTCTACCACCCCCTTTTTTGCTATTTACAGACAAAGCAAAACAAAACAAAAAGCAGCCCCCTGTGTCTCAGCCAATGTATTAAGGCCTTAACGATACTAGTAAAATATTCAGATCTTGACTTTTTACACACACATGCTTGATATAGCATCTCATTACTTTTTAATTGGAAAAACTTACATAATGATAAGTTTAAATGTAAATTGAAGTTCATTTTGCAGCCAAATTTATTAACATACAACAGAAAAAAATAAAGCATTACAGCTAATTGTCACTTAAATACCAGAATTTAATTTCTCTGTCTTAGAGAGCAAACTCATAAAAATAGATGTGGATTTAGACAAAAGAGAAAGTTTCAGTGTGCTTTTAAAAATACATTTATGTAATCGAATAAACTGTTTAAATTAATAATTCTCCATTGCTAGTTCTCCAACACTGTGACTAACAGACAGAATAATTTACTAAGCTATTTCTGTATTCTTCAGCATAAAGGATTGCATAAGGAGTAACATCTTGTGGGAACAGCTAGTCTTCTGTATCTATGGTTTGTGTAGATACAAGTGTGCTTTTAGAGTATTTTAGTGAGGAGTGAGTAACAAAAACTAGAATCCCTGTTCTGGGATATAATCACTATTTCTTAGTAGTCAATCCACAACACTTGGAAGGAAGAAGTTCTCTGTGGTTGCAAGATCCCTGAAGCAAGGAATTTTGAAGGAGAAGACACAGGCAAGGTAGTAGTTAAAAATTTGAAGAGTCCTATAGTGGAAATATAAAATTATTTTATTCACAAGCTAGAAACACTGTTAAATAAGAATTCCTTTTCCCAGATTCACATCTGCTCACCTGGCTTTATAACTTATTGCTACTTCTAATGAGTTAGATTTTCATTGTGATTTTTATCAGGCTTTCATTTTTCATCCCGATTCTCATTGTTGGGTAACAGACTACTTATACCTTGAAATGTCTCATTTATCAGTGAAATCAAGTATTTAAATACCTATGTAACTTAGATTAGTTTGGGAGATATTTAGGCGACAGAGTTTTGCCTCATTGCTTATAGAAAGAAAAGCTGTTTTTTCAGAATGTAGAGTTCTGGCATTATTGCCCTGCTAATAAATTGCAGCAGAATAAGGGAGGTGCTGTGATTGTTGCTAAATGGTGAAAGGAGAAAGTCTTTTTTCACAGCTGATGTCCAGACACTGACTCTTTTATGAAATGATAAGGCTGGAGATCATATTTCAGCTTTTTGAAATTGTGAATCTTATGAGTATTTAATGATATTTCATGAACTGATACAATCTTTTTCAAGGAAAAGTGTGCCAAGATGCTCTCTTGAAATGGTTGTGGGTAAGATACATAAAAGACTTTTTTTTTTATTTATGAGGGTCTGCTTATCAGAAATTACTGATACACAACTAGCATACAATACATGTATAATATTTAATAATTTTTATAGGAGGAGAAAAAGGTTTTCTGATATAGCAACATTTTAGCAGGCAAGTCTGATGTGTACCTCAGACCCAAGAAAAAGGCTCGTATGCTAAAGTGTTTTTCTCCCAGCTATATTATTTGGCATAAGAAAAGAATTTCTTCTTATTGAAATTGATTTTTTTAAATATCCTCAGATGATCAACTGTAATGGCACCACTATTCCTATAACAAGTATATATAAATATTTTAAGAGAAAACAAAATCCAAGACGTGTTATTGCCATATCACATTTTACTTCTAATCATTTAAAGGTAATGTAAATTACAAAAGCAAGTAACCCCCTAATTTTTAGTAGCCATATCCTTAGTCTTAGTGTGAGTGACATTTTCAGTTTGACACTGGAAGCCTGTGGCAGAACAAAAGGATGGCTTTCCAGTCTGCAGGCCCATCTCATCGTCCTAATAAGCATTGGGTACTGGAAGATTACGACTTTCATTTTGTCTCCAATTGGTTGGTTGGTTGAAATAATTCCGTAGGAGTAGGTTCAGTTTAAAACCAGTTGAACCAACTTGACATGATTTATCTGTAATACAGCATAAGTAAATTTTGTGGTTTGAATTTTCCATAGTAGAGGGTTGGGTTCTCTGGTGTTGGTATGCCACAGGTGATTTTGTGCAGCATCTTAGATAAGTTAATTTGTTTATAAACTGTGTGGAGTGAAAAGACCCCACTGGGTAAGGGCTATGAAATCACAGATTTTTAACCTAAATCCTCTGAAAAATTGAGGTTGAAATGGTCATGCTACAGTTCTCAGCCAAGCTCATCCTCATATAAGCCAAAGAGCATTTGGGAAAGATGGGAGTGAGTAAGGAGGGGCAGGGCTGAGGCAAGAGAAACTGAAGGAGTTGCTTTGCTTTTATCCAGAGGTATAGTTCTGTGTGTTCCACTTGTAGAAGGTCAAAGAAGTGAAACTTAAACCTCATCTATACTATTAATTATAAAGACAAATACTATATAACTGTATAACATATAAAAATATATACTATGAATTACAAAAACATTTTCTAAATAAATGATAACCATAGGAGTAATTTCAGTTTCAGTAAGATGCCTTTTCCCCCCTGTTTTACAAGAAGCAATGTTCACGAGTTGTTTTGTCACAGTGATTCTAGGTGGAGTTCCAGTTGTTCGTGTAAACTTTTTTGATCTCTTGTATCATTTTCTTTGGCCAGTTTTGTTTTTGCTAGATCCGCCTGTGCTTTCCAGGTAAATAGTTGACAGGCAGAGACAGGAAATTAAAGCAGCAGCTTGACCAAACTCCATTCCCAAATACACTAAAAATCACTTAAGACCGTTAGACTTCACAACCAGTTTTACAGCAAGTATTTTTGAGGTCAAAAACCTTTTTAGGTAAGCCTATGACGTGATCATGAAGTACAGTATGTAAAAGTGTAAGAAAATAATACAAAGTGAAATAACCCTGTAGTGTAACACTAGAAGCTAAACGGCAACTATTTGTTTTATTGTTCTGTTTTCTTGTCTGACGTTCCAAACCGGCTAGCTGTGGTCCAGTTTGAAAAGCCCTTGAAAATATTGTCTAGAACTTTGTGTAAGCACATCCTCAGGTGGTATTTAGGAATATATGGAGTAAAATAAATCAAAGAAAACAAAATCAGGTCCTCCAAAAGAATCCAACACAAAACATCCTAAAAGAACCCCCCAAACCTTCCCCTTTTGCTTTTCAGATTTACAGATTCAGCACTCTTACTAATGACATTGAAAGTGATTAATAGGATTAAGACGTACAAGATTGAATTGTTGCATACAGCTGTGTTTCCTTAGTTACAACTTTGAGGGACATGGTTTCACAAATATTCTTAATATTCTAAAACAGCCTGAGTGTAGGCTGCAATAAATGTGAAATAGTGAACTTTTGACATTTCATTTATTTCTTTTTAATATCTGACCCTGTTTCTTGGTATGTAAGTGTTATTGTGAAAGAGAAACTTTTATCAGTAAGGAAGAAAAAATAAATCATACTTAAAATAACTGGTTTGTATTCTGATAGCTGATGTTCACATAAACGGCAAGAAGCTGCTGTAAATTAAATGCTTCCTGCTGATCCACTTCCTTTTAAAACACAGTAGGAGGGGCATTAGTTAACATTAAGGCAAACACAATTATCCGTTGACTACATCGTATTAAAAAGAGCTAACAGTGATAATTCTTTGGCTTCTTCCATCACTGCAGGTATGTTATAAAATTAGCCCATGTAAACATGTTGGACAGCAGTAAAATGCTTTTTAATAATTTCCTGTATGCCAATCTGATCCTTAGCCACAGAGGTAATTTTCAGTTGTGAACAAACATGTTAACCATATTTACTATGACCAGCTTAAACTTACCTTATTTTCAGTGAGCACAATGAAAAATATTTGTGGTAAACATGAAGTAAAACCACTATTTCTTACACATATGTATAAATAATGTATTTTCTGCTTATACACGTGTTACGCCTATGTATGGAACTATGGAAGATGAACATGTATGGTCCTTTGTCTCCAGAATCCTGTTGTCTTTGGTAGAAATCCTGGAGCTACCCTAATATTGTTTCTGAGAGAAAGATGAGGGGGGAAAAAAAATCCATAGCCCTTTCCAGAGAGTTCAACCTCAGGAGCTTTCATTTCTCATGTTGTGTTTTGTAATCATTCTTCCAGAGCATTCTGCCTAGAGAGCTGAAGTTGTCTGTTTCAATTTGTTTGCATAAATAATATGTTTGCCCTAAGTTTTTTACTTTTAGGGTGTTTCTGCTAATGTCAGCTATACTACGTATTCAGTAATTTCATATTCAAATATGATTATTGTCATTATTCACTTAATATTTTTTTTCAAATAAGTGAAAACTTTGGGATAAGTTATGTCCTAACCTGAAAAAAATACAGCTAATCTGTACACACATCAGGATCAACGAGAGCAGTTTTTAGTTCCGTATGCTTTGACAATGTGAAATCCATTTTTATGGTAAAAATCATTATTTTCCTTGCAAATAGAGTCCTTCTGAACTACTGCGTTAAATGATCAAGTAATAGAAACAGTATTGCAAAAAATAATAATGTATGTGCTAGGTAAATTTTGCATTTTAGTTATCTCTGAGACAGCAATTATATTAAAAGAGATGGAACTAATTCTGAGACGTGTTGCAGAACTGTTCTAAAACAGCTTGTGAGTCATGTAGCGAAAGAAGGAGAAGGAACGAGGAAAAAAGTTACAAATTACACCTATTTTTGCTGATAACTAATGACCGGAGGCATTTTTGCTATTTTATTTATACTTACAAAATGCATTTTTAAAATTTCTTTTTAATTAATAAAAACCATTCCTAAAAGCAAATACTGTTGCTGAGTATTCTGAGCATTACATACGTGATAAACAATTCCTCCTATGAGGAACTCTGTGTATTTTTAGCACCAGAATTTGAATCTCTTCTTGCTGGGATATAGAAAATCCAGATCTGTTAAGGGGTGCAGTAGTACTCATTCTCAGGTAACTTACTTGGCCTGTCTATAGAAAAGAGACAATTATTGGCCCAGTTTAGTTCTTTTATATATACTATCCCAGCCAGAACTAGTACTATGTCCACATCTAGTTAAGCAGTTATGTTTTATTGTACTTCATTTGATCAGTGAGAATTTATTGCTTTGATCACGCAGAGATGGATCAAGTGTGGAGTGTTGCAATTCAAAAAGGTTGCGTTCTGTCTGTGATCTTTTTTTGAGACAGACGTATTTTTGGCATCCAATGTATCAAGGAGAGTCAGATGTGGAAACTCATTTTCACATTGTATTGATGTTTTGCAGCTCTTCTCAGCCAAGACAGAGTGCATAGACTGGAATACTAGTGTGTTTGTTTTCTGCAAGCCTTCAGGTAGACCATCATATTCTTAATAAAGGTCTTGGGTGCACTTCTGGACTCAGACCTTCAGAGAAGTCGTCGGAGCTGTTCTCTTCTGCGTCATTGCCCTAACATTACACCCGTGGTCTGCCTTTCTAAGTCTCAGTTGGGTTGAGTACAAATTCTATCTCGTGAATAGGAAACAAATTTAGGAACTGCTGAGGTTACTGATAACTTATATAATCTTACTGTGTGTTGGTGTGTGGAAAGCATGAACTCCAAGAGTCAAATGAGAATGACAGTCTCATGGCAAACTCTTTGATTACACAGACCAGATGTCCCAACGGTAGTTACAAACTTAATGAGTAGCACACATTGAAATTTAAACACAAGGATAACTTTAGAAGTGGAAAAGATAATGCCCGAGTAGGTTGCCATTTTGTGTGTGTGTGCTTCAAACCTTTGATTGCCAAGGAAATAAGTTAGAGTTAGGAATGAGTAGAGACGTGTTTGGAGGTCATTTTTATACTATTTATTTCTGATTGGTTTTAGAGAATGAAATGTCCATATCTCATGAAGATGTCTCAGCCTACTGCAGCATATTTTAAAATACAGCATTATAACTCAGTATTTGTTATTATTTGTTGTTCCATGTACTCTCTTCTACTTGAAAAATAAATGTTTTGGGTAATGACAAACTAACTCTTTTCAGAAAAAACGATGCTTGTAACTTCTGATACTTTTTAGACTGTTGTGCTCTGTTCCTTTCACAGCCCTTGAAGCCTTAGTTATCTGCACTGCCTTTGGACATGAGAGGATGGTTTTTTTTTACTGTTTCCTCTTGGAAGCAGTGTCCCAGGGAAGTCCAGGGTTTGTTACATCTTATGTTAGGCTGCTTTGTTCCCCATTATAATATTTATTATAGGAAGGCCTTATAAGAGAAATGCTTTTAACATACTTGAGCTCTGTCAGCCTTCTCCTGTTTCTGGTCTTTTACCCATCATGATTCTTTAGTTCAGATGCAGTAAGGCTGTATTTGTATAATCTACATGTATTAGCATTGAAAAGCATTCTCGTTTGCACGGCTTGTAGAGCCTCATGCCTTTATTCTGGGCATGTTTTGGAAGTTGTTTTACCCATGTTATAGGGACTGCTTTTGAGTCAAAGGATAATATGGTGTGAAGGAGATAGGCTCCCCCCCCC
>VXAA01005740.1:388070-412672 GCA_013399115.1 Anseranas semipalmata | reverse complement strand
TCCAGAAAGCGGGGCAAGAATTCGTGTGCTTTTTTTTCTACAGATGTACATCTATCTACCCAGGAAAGTGACTGGGGAGGGCTCTGCAGTGTTTAAGTATTCTGCATGATCTGAAAGCTTTGTAGATTCTGCTGACAGGGTAATATTGTATTTATGTGCAGAAGGAGATCGGATTGAAATTAATACTGTTTTTTAAGGCAGTGAGTCATAATCTTTGCTAAACATTAGGCATGTGCATTGTCTATTAGTGTAGTGTACTTTGCGGACAACCATATTGGCCCAAGGCATTTCTTCAATTGAGATTTATTATGCAACTCTTCCAAAATGCAAAAAACCAAAGGTTGTCTTTTGAGGTATCAAATAGCATGTATTTCTGACTAAGTTGAAAACAATTAATTATGCTTTCATACAGTTGCAGTCAGCTGTGCTGAAGGCGTTCAACTGAAGGCATTGTCCAGCACACAGGGACAGAACTCAGAGAAGAAAATCCAGAAGTGATCGTCTTTTGGGCTCTCTCTACTTGTACATTAGGTGCAGAGTTTGTTAGCATTCTAAAACTGTGACAGAAAAAAACTTTTAACAGTGACTGAGTTGTAGTAAACTAATGTGGTGGTAGGAAGACATTTTATTGTTCCTCCATTATTTCTCAGTATAAATAAACTGTCTCCAAATGTTAAAAGCAAAATGGGTTAAAATACTAACTATATTATTAACTACTTCAATTACCTCCTGTGAAAAAGTTGTTTTCTTCCACTGTTTCCTGAAAGGCCTTCTAACAATCACAAAATTTTCATCAAATTATCTTTGTCTTTTGGATGATTTTGCTATGGTGTTAAGTTCTTTAGAACATAATCTCCTGACTATTTTAATTCTCAGCTTTTTAAAACAATTCTAGAAAGGGTAATTGTACTGAAATTTGTTATTCAGATTCATGTATCAGACTCTGATCATATTTATTGAAAGTAAGGGTGTATATGCAAAAAAAAAATTAATGATAAATTATCTAAAATTTGTTTAGAAAATTGTCCTCTTCCCACAAACCCTATAAAGCAGCAGTACCAGAAGGGATTGTACTCTTATGCTTGGCACCCACTTGACCACAGTCAAAATATATTCTTCAAATGAAAAATGATCTATGCAATTATCAGTATAGATTAGTGACCTTCATAAGGCGCAGAATGGTGTTCAGTATTATGAGTATGTTTAATTCACAGTGCATTACCTCTGTTATTCCTATGCATTTTTCAGTCTTTCATTCAAGAATACTTTATTTCCACATTTTTTTGCTGTAGTTCTACAGTATCAGATCTTTATAGCTGCAAATGCTTTGAAAGGTTTACGTATTTCAGGACACATCTGAGATTTGGGAAAATCTGGGCAAAAACTTTGTGCTTTTGTGTCATTGCATTGTTTTTCATTTCCTAGTAGCAAGATTACTCCATTGCAATCAGATTATTACAGCATGGCTGAGGTTGGAAGGGACCTCTGGAGATCACCTGGTCCAACCCCCTACTCAAGCAGGGACACTCAGAGCAGGTTGCCCAGGACTGTGTCCAGGTGGCTTTTGAAGATCTCCAAGGAGGAGACTCCACAAACTCCCTGGGCAACCTGTGCCAGTGCACCATCACAGTACAGAAGTGCTTCCTGGTGTTTAGATGGAACCTCCTGTGTTCCAGTTTGTGCCCACTGCCTCTTGTCCTGGCACAGGGCACCACTGACAAGAGCCTGGCTCCTCTTTGCACCTTCAATTCAGGTATTTGTACACATTGATAAGATTCCCCCCTTGAGCCTTCTGTAGGCTAAACAGTCCCAGCTCCCTGAGCCTTTCCTTGTAGGAGAGATGCTCAAGTCACTTAATCATCTTTGTGGCCTTTTGTTGCCACAGTAGGTCCAAATCTCCCTTGTAGATGGGAGCCCAGAACTGAGCACAGCACTCCAGGTGTGGCCTCACCAGTGCTGAGCAGAGGGGAAGGATCACTTCCCTTGGCCTGTTGGCAACACTTTGCCTGATGCAGCCCAGGGTACCATTAACCTTCTTTGCAGCAAGGGCATATTGCAGGCTCATTATCACTAATGGAAGAACATTTTGAAGATGGAGAGGCCCTGAGTACTGTCTCGTATCAGCGTTCTCTTCAGAAGTGTATGCTATATAAGCAGCTACTTTTTTACTTTGCTTTCTCGGTACCATTTTCAGAACCATGGTACCTCAACTTTGAAGAGGACTCTGGAGCCTGGTAATGGGAAAAGTACTGCAGAGCCACACAGTCGCATGAGGTATAGTTAGCAATGTTTTGAAAATCAGTTATTTTACACAGTGCAAAATAGCATAGGCTTTTATGAAATGTTTCACAGGATTCCTAGTAAATATTTTGTTTTTTTTTGCATTTAATTTTTTTGTATGCTAAGATAGTACCAAAATAATGACAGAATATAAGAAAAGTTGCTTTATTAGATTTATTTTTTAGATCCTTTGCATTTACTTCAGAACATATCTTGGGATTCAGTCATCAAGAATCAGTTAGACAACTTGCATCATCACTGCTATCACTACTACCCTGCCAAAGTACTCACATATTGTCCACTTTTTCACATACTCAGATTCTTAATGAAGTAGAATGGTTTGAACTATTCAAAGGAATCGTTATTTTAACTAAGTGTTACATATGACATGATACAACTGCTAACAAGCTTGATGTATGGTGAAGTTAAAGGTAAGGCTGAAAACTGAAATTGTATTTTTTCATATAGAATATATTTACTGAGATTTACAAAATTTTAGATAACTGAAAACTAGAGTTAAAGTAAGAGCAGACAAGCTTCTCTCTGATTCTAAACGCATCTTCAGTTCTCAATACATTCTCGCAGAATGCTGGATCCTTATACGTCTGGAAGGAACTGATTTACACAAATCTTTCACCAGTTAGAAACTACATTTCAGCTGTTTAATCCCGACTACATGCCTTTTTTCAATATTAATAATGGGGTTTCATTGTCCTTTGATCCTCATGCATAATCCCTTTTGGTTTACATTAAGTTGAAATTCAGTACTGGAAAATTCAGCTCTGCAGACTCCAAGTTGTCCCTAAGAGTTTTTTCACTTAAGAAATAGTATGTTTGTCCAGGGGAGTATTAGCTGCTGCACAGCTTTTAGAAATGTTAGAGAACATCCAAAGAACACCCATTTTCCTGTCCTACAACTAAAATTATACTTGAAGAAGAAAAAACTACAAAATATAATAAAGATCAAAGCACATCTCCTCCCTCCCACCCCCAGGAGTAGGGAAGGAAAAGAGAAACAGAACAAAGTGGATAAAAATGGAATTAAGAAAGAAGCGGAGACAGATGAAATTTTAATATTAAACGTGAAGGCTTTCACTTCACTGTTCTACAAGATAAATGGTCTTCACCCCCACACAAAGTTTTTTTCAATGAAAAGCCTTTTAAAATTATTTTACGCTATGTTTGCAATAATTAAAAATAATTATTTTTAGGAGTTCAGAAAATAAAAGTATCACTGAAATTATTCTCAAAACATTCCATGTTTCTGACAATTGTTGTTACTGATTTTTTTCAGTTTCACATAATTACATATTAATGTTAAAAAATATTTTCAGTAATACATCATCTCATTTAGGCCAGGCATAGTAATTTTTGTAGCCTCAAGCAAACGTAAGTTGTCTTTGAAAGTACTCCTTGCTACATTTTACTTGTGCATAAAAGACAAAAGAATTCCAAGAGCGGAACAGCAACATAAAATGTGAAAGTGAAACTATAAAATCTGTACTTTCTTTAAAGCCAAAAGTTTCCATGTTTGGAAAATGGCTAGCAGTATTCCCAGGTTTCAAGGATGACTGTAGATATCCCAGTCTGGCAGACTTCGGTTCAGCATTAGAAAAACTGACAGTGTAATTAAGGACAAAGTAATAATAAATATGTGCTGGTAACATCAAACCAGCCTGGTTGCAACAAAAGTAAATCATGTGTTCGTGACCTGCTGAATTCTGAGTCAACAATACAGTGTATAAAGGCCATCTTGAGGAAATAATTTACCTTGATTTTTCGAAAGGATTTCTGATAAAATCTCTCACAAGAAACTAGTAAGAAAAATAAAGTAGCCATGCGGTAAGGCCAAAATTCTGAAAAAAGAACTAAAACTGAGTAAGCCCAAACCAACAAGCTTAGTAGATAGCTTCTTCACAGACTAGGGAGGAATTCTTAACAGGCAATATGGAACTCTTAAGCAAAAAATAAGGTGGTGTGGTTTTACCTGAAAGCTAATAGTTTACCCAAATCTAGTAATGATGCTACCTAGGTAGGAGATTTCCAGAAAATCTCTCATGATTGCCTTTTCATCAGGATTAGCTGTAGTAGGATGACTGATGTGTTTTTGATACCCTTTGTTTTTAACCACACTGTTTTATTATATTGTAGCGTTGAAGCATCAGACTGACATTTCTGTGATCCTATCTTTTTTACTTTGGTGCTTTGTTTTGGCCAGTATCACTTGATACAGCTCAAGTATTTAGTAAATGAGATCAGAAAATCAGTCTGGCTCAAAATTAATCCCTCATACCTTCCAGTAAAGTGTTAGAGTTTTGCCAGGTTACTTTGCTGATGCAGTTCACCGTGTAACCACATAAATCCATCTGATGACATAGGAGAGGGGATGGAGCAGTGGTAGGAATAATGTCTGCAGGGGACTGCTTGTTTTGATGACAGTTCCTGCTTATGCTTGCTTGACATTATTTTTGAAGCTGTGGCTAACTCTGAATAGAACAGGTAGTGAAGTCAATTATAGCTAGTTCAAACTTGAATTCTGGTAATTGCTAGTACAGGTGTAAATGCAGATGGTGAGAGATCTGTGATAAATGCATTGATGGGAGATATCCTGAAAGTGTTGTAATAAGGTATGATACGTCTTTGGGGAAAATCACTGTAAAGCTTAAGCAGTTATACTGGGATCCATTTTACTTTACCTAAGCTTAATGAACAGTCAAATTGGTGACCATTAAAAATATATATATAGTAAAAAAATATATATTAAAATTGATTTGAGCTAGGACAGTTTTGTCTGCATTATGGATAGGTCATAATACGATTAGAAATACCGAAAAATGTAACCAAACTTTATAAAATGTTTGCAAGGTTGCAAAGCAAAATATAAGCATGTGTGATGTACTGTATTAAACACGCATGTTAATATAACATTTCACATGTAATAAAAAAAATCAACCCTCGGTCTTTTTTTTCAATTGGTTAGAAGTAACAGAGAGAAGACCAGCTGGTTAGTTAGGTTAAATGCTAGGCTGAGAGTCATCTGTTCCACAGAGGCCTCAACAAGGCAGTAAATCTTTCACCATTCAGTTAAGTAAATAAATAGCTGAAATCTTGTATGTATATTTTTGCTAAAAGAATGTAGAGGTGAGAAAGATGTAACAGAAAATTAGCTGGTTCTTTGGTATCTTGATAACACCTGAACGTTTTGACCAAAGGTGGTTAATAATGTGTATTGGAGAGAAGTCCTCTGTGAGTTTTTCACTATTCAGGGACTTGTAGCTGGAGATTCGCAGTCAAAGCCTTATGAACGGTGTGGGTGTAGTACCCTTTCTGGCTACCTTGCAAGAAGACGTACAGCACATCATCTTATTTCAGCTGGCTCTCAGTGTTGGAGAAAAGCAGCATGCATGGTAGCATTTTAGCATGCCTGGTCTAGCTTAGAATTAATAGTTTGGTTGTACCTGGGAAGAGCAGTTTCTTCAGAGCAGTCAGTTTGTAAAAAGTGTCTCCAGCTACATTTACGATCTGAGAATCTTCTGCTTAAATTTAGTAAAACCCGAGTTTGTGAACTTTTTGGTGATAAGGTGGGTGTGGGCATGGTGGTGGAAGATCAGAGAGGTGCCAGTTCCTTGAAACACAGTACCCTCCCCAGGCAATCGGTGCCACCATTTGTGCAGATTGATCTTTAGGCAGACAGATTTCTTCAGGTCACATGTTTTGAATAATCATTGAGAATGCAAGGAAGGAAACTGCACAATCTCTTAAACATGTCTTATTTAATGCAGCCATTAATAATCTGAAAGAGGGAGTGTTAAAAAGAAGACAGCAAGTTTCACAGATGATGCTAAATTAGGAGGTGTTGTGAATATTAGTGAAAACAGAGATAATACAGAAGAGCTAAGAGGTTACAAATACAGGAAAGAAATAAGTAAAATAAGGAAAGTTTTGCTTTGAAAATTCAAAGCTAACTACATAGAGAAAAATAATATGAAAAATGTTCAATATTAGAAATATGAAAAGTAGTAACATTAAGGAAGGTACAGGGACAATAATTGAACTGTAAATTGGATATGAATGCGGACTGGAACATGGAAGAAAACAAGCAAATTGATTCAGGAGGCAAACTCTTTTCTCTAGCTCTCTGATCTGCAGAGCACATAAATAAACTGCATCATCTTTCAGGACAGTGCATCTTGTTCTCTCAAGTTTTCCTTGCCAATTTTGTGAGCTGGTTGCAAAGGAGGATGCATCACCACAATGCAGCATTTTTACTGTGCACAAAGTTAATGCACAATGTGAGCTACATTGCTATAAGCAGAGAAGTGATAATCCCTCTCCCTATCCCTGTGGCCAGAGGTAGATGCAGTACAGCTGTTAATGGCAGAGGGGGAGGCTGGGTCCCATTTCCACTGGTTTAGGTCATTCCCAGCAGACAGGGTCATACAGGGGGGCATGCTGCCAACCTTAGAGCTGCAAAGCATATTTTCCACACTCGTGTTTTCAGGTGCTGTGCAGCACTGCAGCTTCTCTCTGGCACTGGAAGAACTAGAAAGAAACTGCAGTTCTGCGCACAAGTCGAGATGGAGCAAGCGAGTTGCTGGAGCAATGGTGGACAATGAGAGAGGAGGTGGAGCACTAACGATAGTACTGTCAGTATTTGATATCATAAACATCTCAAAGCTTGCTTTTCTCTGCAAGGAAGAGTTGAAAAGAAGACCTCTGAGATAGTGGAAGGGTTGGTTTGTGAAAAAGAGTGAAAAAACTAAACATCTGTTCATGAATATGGTTCTGTCTGCACTGGACCTTAGGGACTGGACAGAGCTCACTAAACCTGCTGTACCCCTTGATGTGTGTCAGTGCTTTGCATGGTCTCCAGGACACCTGTAGCTTGGTGTAAGAAACCCTACAGGCTTGGAAAGGCTTCCAGGGCTCAGACAACCTGCAGACCCATCTGCCTTTGTATTTTGCAACACTGTGAATCTTCTTAGGAGGTCCCCTAGCTGACTTGTCATTGGCCGTATTATGTCACTGGAAGGCAGTTGGTGTTTGGCCAATGTACAGTTCAGACAGCAACATACTCAAACTTGTTAGGGCTTCATCTAAATTTTCAGTCAGCAGCATGCCCCAAATCTGTCTCACTTAAAGTTCATGGTAAACATATCATTCATACCCAAACGGTGTGGGCCTGCGAGCACCTGTACAATTTAATGTGAGTAATATCGAAGGAAAAGATGATGTTGGGAGTTCAGACTCTTAAGAGACCTTGGATATGTACCCTGTATGCCAATGCATGCTGACTGTACTGGAAATCCCCAGTGCTATTGTCACTAGAATATTCTGCAGTCACATGTAATTTTGTTGTGCACATGCACCCGAACACAGCAAGTCTGCACAGCTATCATCTTGCAAGGGTGCTGCCAGGTTTGAACAGCTTCATTTTGTGCCGTCATTCCCTTCATCCTTTCTGGCTGTGGGTATCTTAGTGTACTAACAGTGGTTCAGCGGTCTCCGTGGGTACTGTGTGTCCTTTATACCTTTCTCAGAATTGCACTTGACATTTCGATATCCAAAATTTGCGTATACATGATACGTCATGTTGATTTTCACACGTGAGTTAGAAATTGAGAAGAGTTCAATGTTCCTGCCCTAAAGAAACCAAATATTTCAAAGGACTGAGTCTGGAAAAAAAAAAAAAAAAAAAAAAACTTGAAAATTTTCATGACATGAAAAACACGAGACAGAGTAAATAATTTAAAAACAGTGCAATGTAAGTACTTTGTAAAAGAAATACATACACCTTGCAGTATTGATAAGCTTGGCAGACAGACACATCACAAAACCTCATCCCAGAAAGGAAGTTCTAAAAGCACAGAAAAATGTTAACAGTTGCCCAGCTGCTAGGGAAAAAGCTGTATCCAAGTTCTAAACACTAGGCTGCGAAGAAGCGAGGGTCTTGATGTGTCTGCAGCTAGGAAGCTGTGCATGAACATGAAATCGGTGCCAGAGGAATACTCTTTTAGGGCAAAGCTGCGTTTTATCATCTAATCACTAATCTGAAGCTGTACGAGTACAAATGTGGCAAGTGGAAGTACCGTGTCAGCCCATCTCCAGCTAGACAAAGTCAAGCCTTACACTAAGTTAGTTACTCTGAGATTAATTCTGGCAGAAGTGGAAAGTGCAGTGCTGCCTTTTCCATTGGCTCTTCCTTGGATGTTTGCTTTCGTCCTTCCTGTGTTAAAAGCCTTAATTTATCCAGCATGGTCTCTAATGTCAAAACTTGTCTTTCTATAAGTCGTTAATGCCTATACTAATGCCTAAATTCCTATAAAAATCTGCTAGTGTTATTACATTCCACCCAGTCTTCTTTTTTATGTTTGTTCTTTGGAGGCGTCATCTTTGTTCTTTTCTTTTTGGTACAGCTCCTAGCACAATGGGGCCTGATCTGAGACTGATTTTCTTAAGTAAAAAAGTTCTATAGGAGATGTATTGGGAGTAAAAGTTTTAAAATAGATCTATGCCATTTGAGCTTCTGTGCTTCACTGCATGATTCCCATTTTAAAGACAGGGTCAGATTCAGTGAAATAGTTGGAAAGATAAAGGAGGGACTACATGAGACTTCTGCCAAAAATCAGATCCTTCATCCACAGTCCTGCAGTCTCCGAGACTGACCTATCATGTTGGGAAATCGCGTACCTTGTGTCAGCCTTCATTTTTGTGGTAAGAAAAAACAGGAACAGAAAGTTACAACTGTTTCCACCAAAAAACTATAATACTAAAAATATGGAGGCATGATGTGGCCCTGTGATAATCACTTAAATAATTACTCGATTGACTGAGATACGATATGTAGTCAACAGAATTTCAATCAAAGAGTAAATTCCAAAATACGCGAATCTTGTATTATTCAGTTTATATTATTCAATATAAACTGAAAGAGTGAATATGAGACTGGGAAATAATTAACAGTAAATAGAGTTTGCAGTTATTAACATACTGTTTTTAATTCATTTTTCTTGATTGTGAAGGAATTTTTAAGCTATCTCATTTATTAAAGAACAGAGATATTATGTCGTTGCATAAAGTACTTGCTGATAAGCAATCCTTTGAATCTTTGAAAATCTCTTTTCTTTAGCAATTATATCAACCATCACCCGCAAGCACAAAGCAAAGCTTACTGGCCTGGTGACTTGAGAAATGCAGCAGTTGTCTAGAGAGGCTAAACAGCATATTATTCTGCATTTATTTTAATAGATATTTGCATGCATTTATGAATTTATGCAATTTATAGATGCACATACTTTCATACATATGAGGAAAAAGAGCAAGCAGACCTCAGCAGATGATACTGTTGATGATTTAAGATTCTATAATCCCCTTTATAGCCCCTTAATAGGTATTATATGCAGCAAAAACAAAAAAAGGAAATTTCCCTTTTAACCAGGCCTCTTAATCCTGCGAAGTATTTAATCTTTTGGAAATGCCTCAGTGGCACATTGCTGATGGCATGCAATAAAGGTAGTTGACCTGTCCCCTGTGGAGCAAACCCAAGGCAATCTGCCTAATCTCATCCTGGGAAACACATCCAGCATCACTGCAACTGGAGAAATCACATGGGTATTTGTTCAGATGCCTCGCAAATGCATACACAAAAATTATTAAAACAAGCTTTGTTCAGTTCACTGTTTAGCTTTTTTGAAGTATCTCCCATGCCCTTGAAGAATAAAGAAGCCAGCTGTAGTTAAATTCTGGTTTTAAGATCGTCTGCAGAGTGACTCTCATCCCCTTGAGAGGAAATCCCCACACTGCAGAGGAAACAGTGCTACAGTCAAAACCAAAAGTAAACACATATAATAAGTGGTAGAATAAGAAGTCCTTATATTTAAGACATTATCTTTTTTCCATTATTATGTGTCTTCAGATATAATACAGTTTTGCTGAGTTTTAAATATTCGGGCTGAAGTTTTCCGTGGCAGGTGTCTGCCTCGGGCTGAAATGCATGTAGTTCTGGACTTGTTTTGGAAGGCTTAAGCAAACAGCTCATCTATGCCTCCCAGTAGGTTTATAGGAAAATATTTTTGCCCCTCTGAAAAATGTTTACAGTTACCTAGGAAACTCTGTTATCTCCATGTTCTGGAGCAGAGGCCTAAATTTGGCATGAGCTACCCTATGGAAATCTGCCTACATTTGGCTTTCCCGCTGCAAACTTCAGCTTCCACGTTTTCAGCCGTTAGGGTTTGGCAGCTGTCTTCTGCAAAGATTCCTCTGCACTGGGTCTGCTCCTCGCCTGGACTGAGTGGGCCGAGTGGGACTTGGCACAATTCCTCCTCTCGTTGGAGTATTGTGGTTTGGGGAACAGATCTTGTAGCAAGAGATTATCTCTCTTTCAGTGTCAAAGAACCCCTGCTGATGCCACAGCAATAAAGAGAAAACTGCCTAAGCGGAGCGTGAGGAGCTGGGGCTGAAGACTATTGCAAGGGTGGGGACAACCGTGAAGCACAGGAGAAGAGAGAGAGACTGAAATTGTTAACCAAGAGAGGTGAATCCAGAGAGAAGTGAAATTAAAACGTAACAATAACAGACAGGCGTGGGAACAGTCTGGATCTCAGAAAGGAGTTCTTTGGGAAGGCCAGCGGGGAATCTGTGACTGAAGTCTGGATGCACTGGAAACAGCACAAGTGGAGGATTTCTGTTTGGAAAATGACAGAGAGGTCATTTGCTTTGCCTGCCCCTAGAACACGGCATTCTAGAGTTCTGTCTTTTCTCCTGTTAGCTGCCGTTCTGTAGGCCGGGTGAAAGGCACGTCTCACCTGCCTCTCGCTGCTGAGGCACCAGGAGTGGCAGCTTTGCACCACTCGGGCATTTCTCTACACCGTGTGTCAGGTCTGTGCTGTGCACCTAAAAACTCAAACCAATTGAGAGTACATCCATGTGATATAACTTCTGTTTATAATTTTTGCTTTTTAAAAGCTAGGAAGTTGCACCAACTTTCCAAACATAGTCTTGTTTTTCTTTAGGCTTTTATGCGTAGCATAGACTTACTCCATCAGTTCAGGATGACAGGTTTTTCACTGAAAGCTGATAGGGGTTGGTCATTCTTAGAACACTCCTAGAGCTTACATATGTCATGTTTCTATCATCACACTTCTCTGAAGAGGGAAACTAAATCTGAATACCCAAGGAAAGAGACTATTTGAAACATATTCAAACTCATAGAGCTTAAAAGAGAGGAATATATGTGTAAGCCCAAAACATAGCTGCCTGGAAAATGTTCAGTGATAAGAAATGTGCCAGGACTGAGGACAGACACTCAGCAAATTTCTCCCTGGTCATTCAGCTACATCGCCCAATTTACTAGAGGTCTGGAGACAAGAATTAACCCATTCCCACACACTGTGTGATGCTCTTTATTTACATACTTTGGATGTGTAGGTGAGCATTGAGGAGTTTCCTTTGCTTTTGTACAGCAGCACTACCTGGGCTATTATGCAAGCATTATACTTTTTTTTACTATTGACTTACCCATTTCTCACCTACTGTCATTCTAAATAACATTGATGTTTACTTCCACGTAAAATCACAAGTGAATTTTTTTAGTGAAATAGAAAATAATATTTTGACTGCAGTTCCACTAGGCACATAACGCTTTGCTTTGGTAAATATTCTCCACAGGTATAGTGTCTTATGACCAGTGTTTCTTAGAATTAAGAAAAAAACAAACATCCAAGTCATAAATTCTGTATCAAGATCTGTGGAACGTACAGAAACTCCACTCTGGCTGGGAAAACTAGTCATTGCCATGACTAAGAAATGAGATGACTTTACTTGTAAATCCCAAGCAATCTTCATATCTCAGACATCATAGCTAATGGATAACCATTTGTTTACAAATAGGCTATATCATCCTCCGGTAGTTGAAAGTCTGTAAAGCTGGATCATATGTACCTCCTTCTGAAGCTTTCTGTTAAAACTCTAAAGGATTTCACTTTGACTATCTGATGTCTTTAAAAATCAAATCCACCTTAATCCCTTTGGATATCATGTTAGGTACAACTTTTCTCAGACTGTGCTGAAAATCTTGAAATATCACTGTGAGCGTTTTCTTAAGATTGTTTAATTGTAAGCCAGTTTAAGTAATGTAAACTATCTGAATTTCCTTAGCAGTTATTTGTACTTAGTTCAACAGGTTCATTATCTTTTGCAGACAGGATGAAAACAATTTTTCCTAAAATTTAGAGCTATCAGAAAACTGACAAGTTTTCAAGATAGTAAGCAATGATGAGTGCTTCCTGATTATTAGAGATGATAATCCATGAGAAGTAAAAACAAAATTTGAGTGAACCACCAAGCACCTGAACATTAAGAGGAAGATGTTTATCCAAACAAAAGTTATGAATTTCAAGAGTTTTTAAAACTTTGCTCCTCTTTGAACTATTTTGTTTTGAGCTCTCTATTTTTCAGGGTAGATAAAATGTTTATTGATACAAACTTCCTTCTGAAGAACGGGGATTTCACTCATTGAACCACCACCATCAGTCGTAAAGACTGTCCTTTTTAATTTTGCCTCTACATCCCATTCCTTTCAGTTCCCTCCTGAAGACAAAATCTCTCTGGTCAAGTATTAGTGAGATAAGAAGGGGATGTATTTTAAACAGTACAGCTGACGTGGTTGCTGTGCCAAAAATTCAAGATTCCATTTTTGAGAAATAAATTACTCAAGAGAAATTTTTTCCCCACAACTTCTTAAAATATGCACCAGCACCAAATCAGCACCTTTTAATGCATTCACTAGAAGACCTGAGCCATGAAATTTCATCTCAGGAAATTATTAAGAATTCTTTCTCCTATGACAAGTAATACATACTAAACTTGTTACGCAGAACTGGTGCGACAATCCAAATGAGATCTTCCAATATAACTGTATCTTTTCATCTTTTTAGTGAAATCAATATCTGTGATTTTAACTTTCCAGCTTTTCTGAATTTCCACTTGAGGGCATGTATGGCCACTATGGTCCTACAGCCTTTAAGTTTATATCTCCTGTGTCTGCTACTCACGAATCATGGACTTGTTCTTCAGCCTGTCTGCCCTACCCATTTCAGTTAAACTTAATATTGGCTCTCTGAATCAGGCTACTATTCTTTTAATACTTGTCCACAATCAGCTATACCAATTAACGAGTTTCTGCTCAGATTAATTGTTTTTTTCCACAACATTTTAGAATTGTTACAGCAATCGGGATTGTAATCTTTTTTTTGCCCTTGAGACTGCCTTCAATTCTGCTTTGTCTTTGAAGGGAATTTTCCATTGATAAATATGCGGTTTTTTTTTGTTTGTTTGTTTGTTTGTTTTGAGAGAGAGAGTATTACTTTTTCCCAATTCCATAGAGTTTCTTGCTTGTGAATGCTTTTCTAGTTCATCCTGAAACATGACAACATGGACAGAGCTAAGAACCAGGGATGTTTTGGTTTGCCATCTAACCTCTGCCTTCTCATACATATGGGTGTAGGTGTGTCTGTATAATATGGAAATATATGCTTAAATACGCATATGCTGTATATACTTACATACTTTGACCTCTATGTCATAATGAACACCTACGCAGGGTTGCCCAAGTGGATTTTTAAAGAAACACAGAGATTAGCTGTAATATTTTCTTGCCCTCTTTGTTTTTTTATACACTGCAGGTGTACTTGAAACATACTAAGTATTTCCTGAACAGAGAGTAAGAAACTTCCCAGCTTGGAATTCTTGGAGTTGGTTTGTTCAGAAAGAGTGACCGAAAGGCGATCCGGTCTGCTTGTACCTGTTTAGCCCTCCCATCCCTCTGAATCATGTCACAGGATGCAGGTGTCTTTAGCAGGAGTCAGCTCTTACATAGGAGCTTTAGGATTCTCCTTAAATGGCTTGTTATGTTAAAACGGGTTAAAAAATAAATAAAAATCAGCTATTAGATGTCACAGGACTGTGAAATCTCTGGACTGTTTAGAAATTTAATCTGTCTGATAACACTGCATTGGAAGATGCAGCTGTGGAAATCAAAATGCACATCTAAACACCACTGAGTCATTAGCCATGTTGTTTGGAAAAGTAATGGCTGCTGATACGCATTTGCTTTGCTGTACCTGGTTTGGGGTTTTGAAAAAATCTTAACAGATTGTTGGAGTATTACACCCTTATATGGGTGAAGAGAACAGTTACAGCAGTAACAGTAAGAAATGTTTTTTACTCTGTAGACAAAATTTGTTATTTTTGGCATAAATTAATGACAGTGTGATGGGAATTAAGAGGAAATATGTAGTGTGGACTAATTATTGCATACTTTTTCAATGCTTTTGCCTACTTATTTTCTTTTGAAGAGCATTTGGCACCCGGCACTGTCAGGGTATTGGAGCAGGAGGCCTGTTGGTCTTATCTAGGATGTCAATTCCTAATTTTCTACTAATTTCCTTTGGAAAAAACAGAAGAGAAGTGCCTAATAAAGTAAACACACAAGTAGTTGTTCCAGAGTACTTATTGTAGGATTAGCAAAACAGATAACTTGACATGCTTATAAAATCTGTATAAATATAGCCAAGTATGTAAACTGTAATGTTTCTTATTACAAAGTGATAGAAATGCAAACTGATTTCACAGAAGGCACACAAAATACTTTATTTTCTGCAAAATTGTTTTGTTATTGTGAGACATCAGTATGATAATACCATCAGAAACAGCAGGCATCTTGCTGTTGCTTAGTTCGAAGAAGACAGGGGTTTTCCCCGTACCAGCACTGCTCAGGTTAATGCACAGCTGTATTATCTCTAATAATAGCTGTTTAGCTTTTTGACTGCCTTCCAGACAAAGCTCTTTCATTAGACCGAAAAACATTCACTAGCTCTAATGCACATAGGCTGTGTCTTCATGGACGTATCCTTAAGCTCTCAGGCTTGCATTCTGTTTTTAAGTATACTAAATTCTGCTTCAGCGGAGTACTGTTTATCATATGTTGAGATGTGAACTGACTTTCATGAGAACACAAGGTAATTTAAGAGATATTACTGCTCAGGGCTTGAATTCTGAATACTTTTATATGTACACAGGATGGTATGAGGACTCAGGTTTCACATGCTGGCTCAGCGTTCCCAGAGGACCGGAGCTTAAACTCGGGAAACCAAATGTCAAATGAGCGAGGTACAGGTAGATCAAAGGAAAGTACCTCTTGGAGGTTGAGAGTAGATTAAGCTGTTGATGAAGAAGTAAAAATATAATCTCTCAGATTGCTATTGGACTCTAATTTCAGCTCTTTTCTGCAGCTGAGTGTTCTCCTGGTGCTCATACAAAATGAGCTGAATAGCTGAACAGATAAGATCATAGACTATGAGTGAATGTGATTTACTGTATGAGGGATAACATTGTTTCTTTGGGGTGAGTGCAAAAGTTAAATTGTGTTCATCTGGACAATGACAGTTCAGCAGTCCACTTCTTTTCCCTGGCAGTTGAGTCTCGTGTTTCACAATCTAAGCATTCACTCTAAAAAAACATTTCTCTAGCTTTTGCTAAAATATTCTGTCAACCACAAATGTGCAATAAGTAATGAAGTAATTAATCTATTTTAAAGGCAAATAGGCAGAGCCCCGTGGATCCCAGTGCAAGCGTCCCAGATCTAGCCGGGCTAGCTGGGACTGTGCTGATGCAGAATTCAGTGAAGGACCTCGCTTCATGCTGAAGATGGCACAGGGAGACTTTAGCTGACTAGGTCAGACTCACGTCTGTCCTGATCCAGGAATTTTACTTCTGGTTACGCAACAGGCACCAATGTAAAGAGCAGGCATGCGGCGAGTCTTCATGGTAGGATCAAACATGAGTACTAACAGCTATGAACTGTGCTTACTTGTGGCAAAGGAACAGTCACTTCTCTGAAGTTAACTGGCCACATACTGGCTATCAAAATTATGAGCTGCTCCACTGTCAATTAAATGGCATGGGAAAAGAAGCAGACAAACACATTCTAAGATCTACATGATGCCCAGCACCTTGTTTGTTTGATCTTAACTTATGTTATCTTATTTTAGTGTCATTGTTGGAAATAGATTAGATTGTGTCTGCAGCGTTGTGTTGGGGTTTTTTGCTTTTGCTGAGTACTACTTGAAACCAGATTTTCAAAATATGACATCTATTTTTCCAGGTACAATTTTGAGCACTGCTTTTTCAGCAAGCAAATGATAAAATATAAAGATATGCATACAAACCTCGGCTGTATGTGCTATCTGAATACAAACTAAGCACAAATGGGCTTTTACCAATGTAAATTCTATCATTTGCTTGTACAAGTGACAGTGATAAACATCCCCACACACCACTGATTTGCATGCACAAAGCTAAAGTTTAATCCTGAATGCTTTTTGAGACCGTAAGTGTCATACCCCGTTGACAGCATAGTTGACCTGAGAACATCAGCTTCTTAATCAAAACATTTCCTTGCAACTTCAGTTTATTTTCTTTATATCCATTACCATGTCCATTTATTTTTAATCTGTCATCAGAACATGTGGTCTTTGAATGGTTAGGCTGACTGTTGTCGCTTGCTGCACTATTGCTAGTATGCTGGCAGGCATTGCTATTCAAGTATGTTTGTCTAATTTTGGGTCTAATCCTACTCATTTTGAAATTACTGGACAGCTTTCCATTGGCTTTTGGACTCTACACTCCTTGGGGCAGGGATGTGTCTCCCATTGTATTTTGCAAGTGCAGTACCCAGTGATGGTGTCCAAGAAATACAAGTAGTACAATAACCTATTCTTTCAAGGAACAAAAGAGTGTTCTTTTTGATGCATTGATCTTTAATCTATCTTGAGTTTGCCATTCAAAGTCAGAAAACCATTTGCAGGGTTTTCACTTTCATCAGTTTCCTGGGTTTTTGCATCTTACAGTCTTCTCATGTATCCTCATTAATTTGCTTCATACACAGTCATTCAAATGTCTGTTTTTAACTACAGTTGTGGGTAGAAAAATTAAACAAAAATATATTTCATATGTTGCTTTTGGAAAATATATGATATCCCACTCAGCAAATGTTTCTTTAAAATTTCTGCTGTTTTTTTTTTTTCTATAGCATTCTACAAAAACAGAAATAGTGAAAATGTGGCCTTTATAATTAAGGAGACATTGATAGCTCCAAAATATGCATATATTGCAATTATTTATGGAATTTAAAATTAGTTTGGAAAGGGAAAGTTCAGAAACATTTTTTTTTCCCTTTCAAAGCCCAGTTCTTCATTCCACCTTGTAATTGTTGTATTGAGGTTTAACCTAGGCAAAGACAGCAAAGTCAGACTATTTCCTAAAGGTTAATTAAAGTGGTGAAAATAATAGTCTTTAAGTACATATGGTCTAACTCGTTGCATTCAGTCCCTTGCAGATGAAGACATGAATACAATGGACAAAACTTTAAGACCCTGAACTCAAGTCTCAGCAGTTGAATAGAAGAGTAATTGATCATGGACATATTTGTAATGAATTTTTAGTCTTAATAAGGTGTAATGAATTATGTTTGTTCTTATTTATGCTTAAACATAGTTTATTTCTTTAATTTATGCTTAGGCATACTTACTTTTTTTATCTAAGAAATTTGGTGAATTTCAATGTATTTCCAGTCTAAAGAAGGAACGAAGAGAGAATGGGGCATATTTCAGCAGGGCCAGAGAATGAGCAGAAGTTGGAAGGAGGAGTCAAATTGAGCAGTATGCATTAATTTAAAAATTAGAAGCAGAAACATTTTAAGAAAGTGTTCTTGTGCATATTGTTTACACAGATACTACCACATGGATTATTGATATATTTTCATCATCAAGAAAATTCTCCAAACTTCTGTTTTGACAGTTTTAAACAAAACCCATCACCCCATCTCAAAACTGTATTTGCATATGTGTGCTACAAAAAAAAAGAAGATGTTATTAGCACATTGAGCCCTTGTGCTTCTCTCTCCTGGGCATTCTCCTTAGCCCATGGCACATCCCAGCTCTAAGGCTGTTTCTCTAGGACCCCACCAGGCACATCAGAAATAAAGCGCAAAAACACTAAATAACATGGAAAACTGGCAAGGAGTTAGCGCTGCTAAGACCTACACGAGTTCCTACACAAACCTCCTCCGCACTTCGCACAGCAGAGCTGCGTGCTGTGCACGCACTTGAGGTCAGCTGGTGAAGCAGAAAAGCTTGAGGGCCAAACCCACGCCTGGTCCTCGTGGTCTCTGTCTCTCCCCATCAGTGGGACTCCGAGCTGCCGCGGACTCGTCCATCCACACCAACCCTTGCCTGCCCCTGGGGATGTTGTATCCCTTGCAGAGCATTCTCATGCCTTTGTTCCTGAGGGTTTAATCTCTGGCAATGATGATTTGACCTCCATGAAGAAATAATCTAGCCCATTCTTTTTTCCCTTGTTTTAATATGTCTCCCTTTTGTTTATTTGCTTCTAACAACTGATTATAGTGATTAAGTACCTTTTCCCCCATTTTCTAACTGAATTGAACTCAGTGGATATTTTCCTTTTCAAAACACTGAAAACTAGGTGAAATTACCCAAATTGGCACGGATCCAGGCGTGCCACAGGAACTGAGGAGACTGCAGCATCACCCAGTGAAATTCGGATGTTTTCAGATTGCGTGAAACAAATTTCTCCCAGTTGCCTCAGAGCTGCATTTCCTTTGAGTCAGCCAGGTTAGGCCTTCCGTCCCTCCAGTGATGTCCTGACTAACTGTGAGCCCAGGCCAGCTCTCAGAAAACTCAGCAGAAACGGCTGCTGCTTCTTCCACCTCACACGGCAATTTTGAGCGGAACGATGCCTTTCATGCAGAGTAGATACTCGCATGTTAAAATCATGACAATCCTGTGGAAAGTGAGCGCAGGAGGAATGAAACTCTGGCTATGGCTGGAATGGTTTTGTCTGTCAGTTATATAGAATACAAACTGCAAGGAGCTGTGTTCATGTTTAAATTCGTGAAGTTTATCAGTTGTATTTTGGCTTTCTAGAAAAGGAGCTGTAGGATCTCAGGAGACCTCCCAAGGGTTACAGGATTTTTTGTTCCAAAAAAGGGATGGAGGTAAGCCTTTAAAAGGCTCAAAAAATGTCACTCAAGTCTTGAGTTGTGCAGCTGTTCTTTGTGGCTTCAGCACTTTTGAGTAAAAATGTTAGAATGCGAGGGAGAATTGATATTATCAAATTTGTGGGTGGAAAGCTAGAAGGCGAGATGCTTTTGAAAATGCAGCTTGTAGTGTATCCATTTCCATATCGGACTGTGTAGAGAATGGTGGAATTCAAATAGCATTTTCAGCTTTTACTCTCTAAGCATATCTGCAGCACGTCTTTACATCCCCATGCAACAGAGTTCTTTTAGGATAGCATTTACTAAGCGCATACAATTATAGACTTTCTGAGGCACAAAATACCTGCACAGATAGATCTCAAAAGCTCCAGGAGCTCCCAGGTTTGCATACTTGCAGTAAAGCACCTTAGAGAACAGAAGCAGAGATCGATGGGTGGGAAAATGACTCAATGAACATCTGTGTCAGCCACTTTGAAATGTATAGTACAGAGGGAATTATCGATAAGGTCAGAGTCTTCATGAGAAAGCAACTCTGTTTGCAACTCTCAAGCAAGAAATGAAATAGCTTGGAATGCAAGTTGACAGATACGGTGTTGAGTGAGGCCCCAAGGAGCTTGTGTTGACAACAGAAAACCTTTGATTTGAATTGTCTAAGGGTGGTAAAAGGTCAAAATTATTCAAATGCTGAATGTAGTGGGTAGGTGAATCCCGAACCAACAGATACATGAAGCAGCAGAAAGCCAAATGCTGCATCTCATACACTGATAGCTGTATTTTTATAAAGATTGCGTATAGCCTACTAGCTTGTGGTAGCCATTTTTGTACATTTGACCTACAATATTTACAGTTTATCCGTATTAACATAAATATGTGCTTGAAAAAGACATGAAAATATCTTTGCACAAGAATCATTATGCAAATAAACACCAATAAATGATTTAGTTTCTGATCGGTTACCTGAAAACTGCTCATAAGAAAGTGACAAAGAAATTGCTAAATGAAACAGATGGCAAATGACCAAAAGAAGAGACTGTGGAAAGGGCATAGATGTTTCCTAATCTGCCACTGAACTACTCTGTGATCTTAGGTAAATTATTGAATTTGTGTATGTCTTCCCACCATTTCTAGCCTTGTTAATTAGGACTACAGAGGATTCCCCTGCCCGGTATGCTGTACTATCATCTGGTCATAACCAAGAACAGGAATGCAAAAATGACACTGGATTCTAGCATAAATCTTTGACCCTTTCCATCAAATCATTCTGATACTTGGCCTGTAATTAAATTCATAGTTTCATCACTCCCAAATTTTTATTTTTTTGAGACATAAAGAATGTCATTGTTCTTGAAAGGTTTTGCTTTTGCATTTTAAAATGTCAATGTCTCTGGAATCTATTTAGTCACCTACACCTGTTTTATAGCACAACCCACAACTGCAAAATATGCAGGAGCATGGAGCATGTGCTAATGAATTGTAGTATTGATTTCACCAGCAATATTTTAATGCCATTTCTCTTGAAAAATGAACAATAGGTCTGGGCTCAGAAACTCTTAATGCATGTTGTATATGGTAATAGACAGTCCATATTCAGTAACGTACCTTGTTATTCTGTATAGAATCTAAAATATGTGCTGTTTTACCACAGTGAACGAGAGTGAAGTATCCATACAAATTTTTTGGATCTGTCGGCACATCTGGAAAGCATTCAACACAATATTGCTCCCTTACGAACGCGGCCTTGCTGGTGTGGATTGACTTGCCCTCTGGTGAGACTCGCTGGGTTCTGCTTCTCACCGCGTTGTCTTCCAGGACAGCAGCCGCGTGATGCAGGATTCTGGTTTGCTAGTTGTCCACCTCAGCTTCCAACATTGTTCTGTAGACTTATGATTTGAGTTCGACATACGTACTAAGTTAGCTGAAGAGACTGAGAACTTTTCATCATACAGTACTGCCGAACTGCTCGGCACTGTGGCTTGTGGCATTATTAGCATCTGTAGTACTCTTCTCCCGGTGCTTACCAAAAAGAACTCAGGGTGAAAGCTCACTTGCTTCTGCCTGGACCTGAGGAACCCAATACTTGTTGGAAGGACCACTTAGAAGAGCGTAAGGAGGTCATTTTTCTTACCTCCTCAGCCTGCTGGATCAGATTTCATTTTCCTGTCCAACCTGTTAGTGCTCCTAGATTTGTAGTTTCTGTGTGTATCCCAAAGTACGTTTGGCCAGAAGACCATGGAAGTTTGCGGTGGTTTTTCAGACCTTTACCTTAGCCTGACAAAATATGTTCTACGTTGGATTCCCTTGAAATCCACTAAATAATAGCAGCTGGGCAGAAACCTGGTTTGTGCAGAAAACAGCTGGGAACACTGTTGTATTTGTAATAATTATTTGTAATAATTTTATTTTTGCAGTGGTACGCTAAACCTTTTCCAGTACAAAAAGGAAAGATGGGAAAAAGAAGAGCAAAAAAAAAAAAAAAGGAAGGAAGGAAGTTTTTGAATTCAAAAGTCGAGTACAGATCTTTGTACTGACTCTTTCACATAATCTAGGACCTGCCCTTCTCTTACGCATGATCATGTTCACTCAGACCATCTAAGAAGCCTCTGTTGGCTCTGGGGGTTAAACTTGCTAGGCTTAGAAGCAGAGCGTTCTGAGTCAAGGGCCCCCAGTGCTGGAATTAGTTTTCCTTGGTTCCCTGCCAATGTCCAGCTCTAGTAGGCTTTGGAGCACATGGTGAAATGTTTGTATTTGGGTTAGCTTCTCTCTATTTTTAGATGGTTTGGTTTTTACTTTACAGCTGTGAAGATGGTAGATGGGGAATTGTCATTCTCTAACAGCATTATTTAATATTACCCATCAAAGGAAGGTGTCTATGTCATTTATCAGTAATCTTGTAAGAGTGTGCTGCAGCGCCTGAATGAATGATGTTTTTATTTTTATTTCTATCTCACTATTTTCCAACCCGTGCTACTGGAAGTACCTTGACCCAAACTGGGAAAGCTCCTGAGCGCAGACTTTCGTTCCCTGTGTGTGTTGCTGGCCCTGTTGTGTGTGGAGGCAGGTGGTGACCGTGCAGGCTGGCTGGCACTGGGGTAGCTTGCCATCCACGTGGGCTCACCGCTTCGCTTTGGGCAATTCTACAGCAAATGCCATCGTTGCACATGTCCTGCAGCCAGCACGGCTATGTGGACGGGTCCCCCCAAAAGTGCGAGTCTGCAGTAAGTACCACTTTTTGTTAATGAGGCTAGAGCTGTATGGGTATCCACAATGTTTAAGTCCTTCCACGCCAAAATGTAGGCCATATTTAAATGCTTAGAAATAAACGATTGTGATTATGAACTTTAATATTCAGGGCTTGATTGTTTTATTATTTACCTCAATTTTAAACATTGATGCTGATTGTTTATGTAGAAATGCTCCATATGTGCACCAATCTGGGAAGACAATAGGGCCTGCAAGTACTTGACGTGCTTTAAGAGCAGTAGAAAAAGGATCTTTAGAGCTGTGCATTTTGAAGACCCAGCTTTGATTTGTGACGCAGACTTTTTTCCCTATTGCGAGATTAGCTCTTGCCCTTTGTCCACGTATATTGTTGCAAGAAGATCCGTTCAGGTTCCCACAGTAACGATACTGCTGGGAATAAGGGAACCCAAGGCGAAGAGCACGAGGGCACCCTGTAACGCCTGAGAGCCACCCGCCTACCGACACAGCGGGGACAGGTGCTCTCCGGGCGTAAAACAGACTGGCTCCAAGGAGGTGGCCCGTGGCCACGGAGCAGGTAGTCGCTCCTGCAGGGGTCAGCCCCCGCGTCAGGCGGGTCAGGTAGAGATCAGCTGTGCATCTGGGCGCTGCAGGCTCTCAGTGGAGGTTTCCAGTTAACTTCCGAAGCAGCTGCTCCTCAGGACAATGTGCTGTTATATTTAGAAGCGCGCACTGGTCACCTGATGGTGTCCTGATTTAAGAACGATCGGGTCTGTGCTTGCCGTTCATTTGCTCCAAATGAAAAGGGGAATAGCTGAAGGGCTGCCCTGGCTCCGGCACCGCCGAGGAAATTCTGGGTTTGGTATTAAACACTCTTAATGAGATCGCATTTTTCCCTACCATGTACAACTTCAGTCTGAGAAGGAAGCTAATGCGAGGAACGAAGTAATCGTGTGCACGCTGCAGTCACGATTGATTTAACAGCTTACACGCGATTTTCTTTTGTTTTTTTGTTTTTGCTTTCTCTTCTCGTATTTTTGTGGAGCAAATCGGAGAGCCGGCGGCTGGTCCTGATGTAGCTTTCCTGCCTGAATTCGCTCTTGTTTTCCTCCTTACTCCAGTTCTCCTTGTGCAATGCTGCGTGGCGCTGGCAGCCTGAGAGAGAGGGAGCTCCAGTCACACACATGCACTCCGAGCACGGAGAGGAGCTTGCCATCAAGGAGCCCCCATTTGCAACAGCGGCTGGTGCTGGCCGGGGGCGGGGGGGAGGCGAGGGGAAACTAAAAGAAAGGCGACAAGCGGGTAAATGCTCGGCTCTCCTCGCCACCGGCACCTTGCACAGGTCGGAAACCGCTCGCTTCGCTTTGCTGTATTGCGCCTGCCTGGCCGGGGGAGGGGAGGAGGAGGGGAGGAAGGGGCGGCGGAACTTTTACTTGACATTCCCGGGTTATTGTCAGGCGCTCCGTGCCCGGCCCCGCCGGCTGCCCCTCGCCCTCCGCCCCGGCCCCGCTCCCTCCAGTTAACTTTGTTGGAAGGGCTGCGGCCGGGAGGGCTTGGCCGGGCCTGGGACACAGATAGCGTAAAGTAAATAACCACCACGGGCAGCCTGGGGCCGGGAGTTGATCTTAGTGGCGAGGGATCTGCTTAGTTAGCGTTTGGTGTTTAGGGGCGACTGAAGGCCGTCGTAGCAAGGACACACACGCGCACACACACACACACAGACACACGCTGGATACAAAAGTCTGGAGGACCTAGGGGAGGATTGCAGCCGCCGGATCGGTGCAGCGGAGGCGGCCGGAGCCATGCGTGTCACGGCCTCCTGAGGGGGGAAAGGCAGGCGGGAGGAAAAAGGGCAGAAAGAAAGGGAGAAGGGGAAAAAGAGAGGAAGGAAAGCCAAAGAAAGACGCGGGGTGGTGGAAAGTGTTCGCCTGCTTTTGTCTCGCAATACAGTGAACTGGAAGATGGAGATGGATGTTAAGGGAGTTTCTCCGTGCCCGGAGCCCATCCCCCCGGCGGCGGGGTCTGGCGGCTGCCCGCACCAGCGCCC
>VXAA01005740.1:311784-377965 GCA_013399115.1 Anseranas semipalmata | reverse complement strand
TCATCCAGATCATTGATGAAGATATTGAAGAGAACTGGCCCTAATACTGAGCCCTGGGGGACACCACTCGTGACCGTCCTCCAACTGGATTTAACTCCATTCACCACGAGTCTCTGGGCCCGGCCACCCAGCCAGTTTCTCACCCATCGAAGTGTACGCCAGTCCAAGCCATGAGCAGCCAGTTTCTTCAGGAGAATGCTGTGGGAAACGGTGTCGAAAGCCTTGCTAAAGTCAAGGTAGACCACGTCCACAGCCTTTCTCTCATCTACTAAGCGCGTCACTCGGTCATAGAAGGAGATGAGGTTCGTCAAGCAGGACCTGCCTTTCCTAAACCCATGCTGACCGGGCCCAATCGCCTGGTTGCCCTGCAAATGCCGTGTGATGACACTCAAGATAATCTGCTCCATGAACTTCCCCGGCACCGAAGTCAGACTGACAGGCCTGTAGTTTCCCGGGTCCTCCCTCCGGCCCTTCTTGTAGATGGGCGTCACGTTTGCTAGCCACCAGTCATACATTCACATCTGATGGTAGCAACTGGAAGAGACTAGGGACATGAGAAGTAGGTAGCAGGCACTTATATACTATCAACTGTGTGTTATTACTGAGAACTAGGAGCAGGAAGACAGTGATACAACAGTTAAGAGGTGCCTAAAGCTTTGGTCTCTTATCTGCTGGTGCCGGTGATCTCTTTCTCACCTACACAAAGGAACATTTTAGATGGGTCTTACAGGTACCACGTCTGTCCTAGGTAGAACCTTTGCCATTTTTAAGGTGCAGGTCAGAGCAGTTGCACCCGCTGACACGCAGTTCTGTGGCACCAACAGCATGCGCTGCGCTCCTTGCTTTGTTGTACATCACGGGTTCCCTTGCAGTGCCGCGGCAGAGACTGGAGTCTCTGGAGAGGAGGAGTACGGGGCTTGAGCCGTTGGGGTCAGGATCTCAGAAAAAGGGCGTGGAGATCACTGCAGAGAGCTTAAAAGGTGGGTTACCTAATGATAAGTACAGAAATGTGCTGCACACCGAGCTACTGTGTGCCTGAGAAGTATACGTAACGTGTAGAGTTAAGGTAAAAAATGCCAAGTTCTGCTTCCACACAACATTTGTTATACTATAATGGTGCAGAAAAGTAATAGGAAAAAACACACGTGCAACAGTTAGGCAAGAATAATAAAACATTTACAAGCCCAAACAATAGAAAATGCATAAATGCAGCAGTGGAATCTACTGATAAATTTTAGGTGCAAAGTTAAGGAAAAGAGGAACAAGGCAGTTTATTCGTCTTCCTCTGTTGTTAGCAGGTGTGAGGGAATGGGACCTACTTGTATAGCAGGCCACTGCTTGCTCTGAAGTATCTGAGGGCACTCTCACCACTGGTGAAATACTCTTCAGGTATTGTCATCTGTCCAGGTGATGCTGGATGCCAGTGCAGTACTGGCCTTAGTGGGGGACAAAGCATCACCTCTGATGCTCACCTTCCTGTGCAACGTGCTCTAGGTGACCCTGCTTGGCAGGTGGGTTGGACTAGATGATCTCCAGAGGTCCCTCACAACCTCAGCCATGCTGTGATCTGTAGTCTAGTTACTGTCCCCCTTTCCTGACCTTCCAAACTAGTGCCAGTGTGTGCTGGCAATGCTCCTGTGGGCTCAGGAGCACAGACTGCACCCTTGATATGGGTATTACTGTCTCTCTCTGTGAAGCGGTTTTAGCACTTCAGCACTTTGACCCAGCTGTACAAGGGTCAATGAGCTACAAGGACTAATGAGCTATTAAATTTTTAAAAATACAAATTTTGGAAAAGTCCTCCTAAAATGCTAACAACATTTTTGACACTGAAATCTAGTTTTTGACTTGGTAGTAGGCTAAGGACAAATTTTGCATCCTTCTGGCAAAGGGAGTTTGTTACCAGTTTTTCACAGGCTAAAGAGCATGTTCTACTTAACCTTCATGAAATGATTTATGACTGAGAAAACTTGCTTGGGGTGGAAGCTGCACAGGAGGGAGTAGGGAGGTAGAGATTGTTAAAAATTCAGAGGAACGTGGGTTAGTAGGATCAGATGAGGTAGTCATGTCCACTGCTGGGGCTGTAGCAGTTTAAAGGATTCTTGTATTTACACACCTAGCAGAAGGGCATGCTATAGCATGAATGGGAAATTGCAACTCACTTCTGTATAATAAGCTCTTCAAGGCTGTAAGAGAACTGTTTTGCCCAGTATAATTTTGGGAATAATTTTCACAACTGGAGGAAAAGGAAGGAAGGTACATAGGTCACTGTTTAAAATAAATTTGGGCATTTAAAGTTTGCTAAAATAACACATTTACTGAACATTTATAGTCCAAATCTTACTCTGTTCCAAACAAAAGACAGAAAATCCCTTGATGAGATTTTGTTTAGGATTAGGATTACCTTTCCTTGGAGCAGAAGATGCCATAAATCTTCCAATTCAGTCTTTTATGATTCTGTGGCTGAAGATGCTCTGATATTTTTTTTTTCTTAAAATGAAACTGCATCTGTGCAGAGTTTTCAGATGCACTCAAACTCCAAAAATTGTTATGAATTACCTGACAATTGTATAAAATAAATGCACCTGTAAATAAAATTACTCGTTGCAGTCTCACAGTCATGTGTACACTTGCAGGATCAGACCTTGCAATTTTGAGCTTTTGAGGGCGAATACCAGCTCTTTCTGTGTATTTTAACATTGCTGCTACGATGAAAACCATATATTTATGTGTATGTGTATATGCATAGTACAAAGTATAATATTTCAACAGTGCAAAATTGTATTTCCTACTGTATCTGGGACAGTCTTGGAGCTCAGTGAAAAAAGTGTGCTAGGAAAGTGGTATCCTAAAAGACTGTATCTAACCTGAATCTATTGCTGGTTGATAATTCATGTAAAGTGCTAGTGTAATAGCTAAACAATGGCTCGAAGCACCTTAAAAATAAAACTTATTTTAAAGTTGTAACCATCAGCAAAATTGCACTTCCTTAGGGTGATACATTTAAAGGGATATTTCATTACACTGCGATGCTTCAAATGCCAAGTAGGCTCTTTCTTTGCGCGTAGAAGGGTTGCATACAATGCCAAAAGTTGCTGTTGATGCTGCCGCGTTAGCCTGCGCAACAGATGTGCAAGAGCAGGATGCTTTGTCCTCTCGCTCTTGCAAGAGTAACACATCTGTAGGAGACCCAGGTTGCATTTTTACGAGCAGCTGATGGTGACACTCTTAAGAAAGGGACGAATTCTCATACCTAGAAATATATTTGTCAACAAAATATGAGCATGCAAGACAACAGCCCAGTAACATTTCGCTTTCATTTTTCTCTTTTGTGCTAGGGCATAACTTCCAAGTGTCAGCTCTTTCAGCTGAGCGTCAGCCTTTTTATAATTGCTGCGGCACGTCAACCCCTTCAAAATTACCATACGTCAGCTGTTTACCACATCGCCTGAAAGCACGCGGGTTGGGTTGTTCCCCTTTGCCCTGCCTGCGTTGCTCTTGCTGCAGCCGGGCGAGCGTTTCAGCCGAGCTCGGCCCCGCGCGGGAGCGCCCCGCTGTGCTCAATGCGGCTCTGCTGAGCCTGGGGAAGTGCCGTGGTCACGCAGGCGGGCGGTGGAAGGCTGGGGCTGCGAGGTGGATGTACCCGGCAGGCACTAATCCCTTCCTTCCTTGCCCGAATATTTGGACAACCAGGAAACAATCACACTGGAGGTTGCGTGGTCTCCGTGGGAATTTGCTCCCGCGAAGACCTGGCTGCAGAAGCAAGAGGATCTGTTTGCCTTAGTGGCTGCCTGAATTTTTGACTGATGCCATCGCTATAGGACGTTAGCACCAATCACCCCATTTCCCCCATCCTTGCAGACCAGCAGGTGAATGGCAAAGGGCTGATTCATGGCAAACCTCGTGCTAATGGTAACGTGCCAGCGTGTGGCTGGCACTGTGGCTGGTGGCTGGTTACTGACTGCGAACCAGAGCTTTTGCTGGCATTTTTCTGTGTCTGACATCCAGTTTGGACCTGTACTGCAGAGGGAAACAGTAGTAAGCTGGTAACGGAGTGCCAGGTAGTAAGAGGATGACAAGTCTTTTCCAGTCTTGTGTGAACGCTACTGAATGAGCAGTCGGCGTGCGAGGGGCCAGTGAGCCAACAAATATGTTCCGCGCTCCCACCAAATAGTCTTCAGAGAGGTAGGAGGTGTGATTTCGAAGGGGAGGCACTCGGAGCTACAGCGAGTGAGGCAGGGGAGGTGAGCTGGCAAGCGGGGCGCTGGGCAAGCTTTCCGCCAGCAAGCTCTGCCCGCCCGGCTTGCGGCTCCCGCTGCCCGGGGGCGGCTGGGGCCAGCAGGCTGCCGGCACGCTTCCCCACGGGGAGAGGGGAGCGGGGGCTATGGGAGGCGCAGCACGTGGGGCGGACACAGGGCAGCGTGAACAAGGGGCATCTCCGCAGGACCGCAGCTGTAGTGGTGACAAGGACGGGCTGCGTGCGTTTCAGCTGCTGCGCCGCGTCTCTGCGCGCAGGGAAAGTGGGGCCGCTGAGCCGAACGGTCTGACATTCGCTCCTTTTATATTAGCCGTATCATTTACCAATTGCAAAAATGATTCAGTAGGGGATAACTAGCGTTCTGAGATCTTGATGGGTCTCGTCAGCTTTCCAGAGAGTGCAGCAATTACTGCGTGGATAGAGGTGAGCGTGATGGACAGGCTGGGTGGCTGCTCTCTCTAACCTAAGCATTAGTCTGGTGTTTATGCGCACACCTCTCCGCTGTGATTAGCCTCAGTGGAAGCACTGTTGTGAGGGTCCTGTTGGCAGAAACAACTTAATAGGCAAAAGCAACTTAACAGGCGAAATGGAGAGGAGTAGGTGTTCTTCCGTTTTTTTTTTTTTTTTTTTCCCCATTTTTAATGAAACAAGACAAAATACACAATAAATGAAGTCTGATTTGCATGAAAATTTGTACGCATACATAGTAGATCTTAAGGGTAAAGCGGGAAATTACTTTCTTTCAACTCAATGGCCTGCGCGTGTGATTTTTAAAATTATTTGCTTCTTTGTAACTTTCAGGTAGTTTCTATTGCAAAATAGTACCTCTGAATTCCTTGCAAAACACCCGAGCACTTTGTAGTCTGGTAGATAAAGACGTTGCCTTCTATAGGAAAGTACTTTTTATTCAATCCATTGGCAGCTTTTTGATAAATTCCTCTTTTTTTCCTCTGTCAAATGTATTATTATGAGTTTAACAATGCATGCTATCATTAAGAAATACCATGCATTTAATAGCTGTAATTTTAAAGTTTTATTCCATGAGCAGAAGTGTGTATGTGTGTTCGTGTGTGTGTGGAAGCCAGTTTGCACTGGATTTCTGAATGCAGCTAAATCTTGGAATGAACTAGCAAATATCCTTTGTTTAAACTTAACAATGCTTGCATTTGATATTTTCAGAATTAATTTTGTAGCAGATTTCATTATATCTCTGTTGTGTTCTGGGTACAATAGGGCAGCTCACTTGCAGCTAAATTAATATCTGTGGTTTAATAGCAGTTTGACTTGCCTAGGCAATAAACTATCTCTCGGAAATGGTGGTGCTATCAAGATAAAACCTGTTAAGTTAATTCTGTAACAAATCCCTGTGCTGATGATGGAAAATATTCCTGAAGAATTACTTCCTGCTGAGTGTGGGGGCTTCATGAATTTCAGGATTATGGAGGTTGCTGACTCTGAGGGGTCTGCTGAAGTAGACCCTTTCCCAAAGCACCATCTGAATTCTTCTTGGAAGTCCTTGTGGATCAGAAACTGGCTGTGGCCTCACTACGCTTCAGTTTGCTCTGTTTTAACGAAAGGTGTGATTTTAAAATGACTTAAGGAATTTGATGAAAAACCCTGTGTGGATACATTTAATTCAGTTAAACCTAGCTAATACAAATTTAATATGCACAGGTAATTTATAGGTATAAGCTAAGCTAACAGAGCAAGTTTTTAACTGTTTACCTAAATCAGTTTTCAAACAGACATGGAAAAACTTTCATATAGCGCAAGATTGAGAAGATTGGAACTGTTTACCTTGGAGAGGAGATTAATCAGATGAATCAGAAGTGAGATGATAAAAGGTTACAGGCAACGAAGGCACAGGCTCTACAGAGCAAGAAATTCTATTCTACCGTCAGGGAGGAACAAGGAGCATTCAGTGAAGCTTAAAAGTGACGAATTCTAAAGTAAGTAAAGAAGTGCTCTGCCATGCAGTGAACCAGTTGCTCCTGGAGCTCATTGTCAGTAGATGTCTCTGAGGCCAGGAGTTTAACAGGACTCCAGAGGAACAGAGTCATCTGCAGGCTACGTTTAGTCTTAACTGGACTGAAGGGGGAGGCCTGAGTGAAGGAAGAGGAAAGAGCTTTGCAGCTTGGTGGTACAAGAGCACACTGGTGCTTAGAAAGCTCAGCACTAATGAATAGTCACCTGTTTAGATAGATAACAAGAGTGTCCAATTACAATGGTAGGGATTACAAAACAAAAAGAGTGGTGGGAAAGATAAATGCGTGTTTGGCTCAAGCTGGCCTGCTATTAGTGAGGTCAAAAGGACTATTTTTCCCATGTCTTTCCTATATGCAACTTCTTGTGCAATCTTTTGGTCACAGGGTAGACATTCAGTAGCAATTTCTGGTTCCTGTACAGATCAGCACAGCTGTGCACGTTTCCTTCCAGAAGCTCATCATATCTGGTTATGCCTTAAAAGCTACAGCAAACTGTTTTCATGAGGAGTCTGAAGTGCTGTATTTCAGTGTTTCTAAGGAACAACTGCTGCAAATTCGTCAGCTAAGGTGACTACCTCTCCCACACACCTGGATAACGGAAAGTTATGGAAAAAGGAAAGTTGTATGGTTAGCAGCGTATGAAATGGGACAGGCTTGGAAAGCAGTGTTTCTTGCTTGGTCCTTGGGAAAGGAACAGCGTCACAGGATGGTGTGGTTTGCTCATGTTCACAGCTGCTAACAGAATGAACTGGGGTCCTATTGTAATTAGCCATAGAGAAGCAATGCTGAGAGAGGGGGAAGACAAAGAAGACCTGTTCTCATCCCGCTGCCTCTCCCTGGTGACTGTCGTCTCTTAGACATACAAAGATGCCTCTTGGACACAACTTCTAGAGCTTCAAGGGGACTATATTTCACTGATCAAGGCAGGGGGGCTGGAATCAAGCTCCTGAGTTGGAGTGCTGTAACCAGCACTTAGAATCATAGAATCCTTTAGGTTGGAAAAGACTCTTAAGGTCATCAAGATCACTTCTGAGTTGGTCTCAGCTCAGCCCGGAGAGCCGTGTGCTACAGGGAAGAGAGGTCTGGAAAGTGACGTCTTTTTCATGTGGGTTCTGGCCTTTTTGTTGCTCACTGCTCTGCAGCAGCAATGAAGGTGTCTGTGCTGCCTCTTGGCTCTCCTTACTCAGCAGCTGCTGCTTTGTCATCAGTGGAAGAAGCCTAATCATCTCCCCAGGTAGGCCACTGGATTGTTCTGGGACCCAGCTAAAACCTGGATCATCGTGTTGCTGCTGCACACTACACGTCGTGGCAGCCCAAGAATGCCTTTTCTTTTGTCTCGCGTGCCCAGCTAGCCCTGCCAGGTTGTTTGGTTCACGCGCAAGTTCCCTCAGTGTTTGCATTTTATGATGGAATGAGGTCACAAGTTTAGTCTGAGGCTATTTAATCGTTCACTTTGTCCCTATCATCTACCCTCTCATCTACCTTCCTTAGTCGTGCCTACAGTATCAACTGACTAATTGCACTGGGGTGGATGGACGTGCCATGAAATCTGCCACTGCTCATTACTGGGGCCTGGTTTGCACACCAAGCCTTCTGCCTGGCTGCCATGAACTACGTCCTCCACGGGGTTACAGCCTGCTGACAATCACACAGTCACGGTCAGAGGCTGAGAACTACCCTCTGTGTACAAAGCGTGCATTATTCTCTGTTGTTGTTGTTATTCCATTGCTCTTCACTAATGTAAGTGAGGATTCTTCCAGAATATTTCATGTTAGATACTTCAGGATTGATCTGATTGCAGTAAGTCAAAGACTGATCACGGGCCCATCTGGACTCACAGTGGGCCGAAGGGGGACCTGTTACTTGAAGATATTCATTGCAGAAAAACCTGATACCCTCACACATCCTCACTTGGTGGTGTGGAGCCAAGACATTGAAAACCATGGAAGTCCCAGCAATAAATGGTGTTTACCTCTTAGGTCCTCAGCAAAGAGCCTAGATATTTCAAAAGCTCAGCGAGCTCTGAAGAGACAGCTGGACCAAACGTCTGGAAGCTCTCGTTTCCCAGCGTGCAGAAGCGGGGCTGCAGGACAGAGTGCTTGCCCTTCGGGAGCCCTGGCCCCGTGGAGTGGTGGGAAGTCACCTCCCTGCCAAAGCAGCAGCCTGCAGACGGTCCCAGCTATATGGCGGTGGTGGCTTTTAAAATTTGATTCAGTTTGTTAAAATATTGCTTCAATCCAAAGGAAGACACGAGCAAATAGAAAGGAATTCCTGGTGAACATGAACTGCTGTCTTCCCGCTGGTTCCAAAGGGGAGCCCGAGAGCAGCTTGCCAGCTGCACTGGGGAGCAACTTCTTCTGTTAAGGAGATACGGCAACGCATTTCTCTTCCCAGCTGGCATCCACTGCAGCTCATGTTTATGGCTCTCCCTGGTGGAAGCAAAGCTCTCTGGAGGATTCCTGGCTAATAGCACCGTCTAATGGAGGGGCCTCTGTGCCGGATGATGCTGGGGATGGAAGCTCGAGTCTTACAGCTTGCATTAAAAAGTCAGGCTCTGTAACTAAAAGCTGTAATGATTCATTTCCTTCGTGGACGGAGTATAGAGAGGCATGCATAACAGTAAGTAGTGCTAGGACGCTAGTAGTACCAATATAAAACACAACTGTGCCAGTAAATGAACACTAAAAAAATGTTAGTGAAGATATAAAACAAAGGTGATATATGGTTCGTTCCGCTACCAGGAAGTTTTTGTCAGTTTTCCTTATAGGAATATCAACTGTAATTCTAAGATAAGTAACATTAATACGGAAATAAGGCTTCTGTGCACCTATAGAAATATGGTTTTTCAAGGGAGTGTTAGTTACAGAAAACCCCTTTTTGGATACTTTCCTACTGCACTTTTTTGAAATACTGTATGCGCACTAAAATATACTATAAATATGAGTGTGTGTCTTGCATTTAGATCTAATGTTATGATGGCTATAAAATACCTATTTGGAATAATATGCAATTGGACTCAGTTAATTTTGTGTGTTAGCCTAAAATTTCTGCTGTAGCAAGGTTATTTTTATGTAAATAGAGAAGTTTGGATTGTAAAGTAAAGCATTTCCATTCCATATCCAGCGACTGAACTATATTTCTTTCTGACACTTTTGCAAAATGTGTTACACAGGATTAGTAAAAAAATCACTCACTAGAGCTTTTATATTTAATTTCACACTGCTGTGCTAACTGAACGAGGCGGTACTACGTTAGAAATACAATATTTTCTTTGTTTTGAGAGGAGGATGTTACCTATGATTTGCTTACTTCTGGTTATTGGTTGTTATTGGGAACACTAACATTTTGGAGCTAAAATTAATAAAGTTGAGATCCATTAAGCAGAAAAAAATATAAAAGAGAAAAATGTGTGTTCCTGTGAAAAATCCCTTTGTAGGTAATAGTATAGCGGTGTGTCATTTTTTAGCTACTGCAGTGTAAACTAGGTAATTGGAAAATGCCTGCGTTTTCCAACTCCCTAGGATGCTAATAAGCATACTTCTGATACAAACACTGCGTGTGATGGTTTTACCAACTCAGCCTGCTGCTGGTGTGACACCGGTACCATCAAATCACAGGCAGGCCACATGAGATGTGGTTAGGTGCTGTCACAGGAAATGTAACCTCATCTGTTAGGGAAAGAGTCCAGGTTAAAGGTCATTTTCAGCATCAAAGTGGCCATTTAATGCTTTTATTTCTTCTAATCGGAAATGATAATCAATGAGAATCATTTATAAAACTTGTCCAGAATAGCGACTCCCTACTTAAAATGACATCTTCTGCCTAAGGCGCTATAGTTGCAATCAGGTTTATGCCATATAATCATAATGGGATTCAGAACCTAATGATGTATATGGCTAACTTGTTTGCAGTACTTGGCAAATAGACGTGAGTAGGTTATTTCTTTGATAGGAACTTCATCTGGTTTGACCTTTTGTTATCCAAGGATTTGAGTAAAGTACTACCTTCTCTGAAGTGAGGTACTTGAGTAAAACATTTCATGGGCCTGCTTAACAGTTCATCTCTGCTACAGTGGCAATTAATGTCTGTGTAAGTAAACTTTCTATTTTAAAGGTCATTAATTTTCTTTACAGAATACAGCTCAGAGAGCCCGCTACTAAAATAATTGGGAGCAAGAGGTATTGATTTATGAGGGAGAATTAAAAAGACTAAAAACGTGAAGATTAGCTTAGTGATGACTAGGAAAGGGTGTGATACAAGTTTGCTTCTTGGTATTTTTGTGTGTATTGTGTATCTGGGGGAAGTTCTTTGGCTTTTGTTACAAGGAAGTCAAATTAGATGCTCGACTGCTCCTTCCTGGTCTTGAAGCTCACATATCTTAATTATCTAATTCTTTAAAACTTGAGTAGCAGTACAGTTCTTTACATGGAGAAATATTTTACCCTACAGGCAGACTAACCGGGCCAGTTCTGCTTTAACAGTTGTCGTTGTAAAGGACGTTTGGCTGGTGGTGTAGCTACAGGAACGTAGTTGTGCCACTGCACTGTTTTCGGTATCACGGAGCTCTTCTTCCACGTAGACGCTGCTTTGCAATGGTGTCACACATATGGTAGGAGATTGCTTTTTGCTCTGATGGAAAATGTTCTTAGTCCTGGCTCTTTTTGATGCCGGTTCTAGTTCGGATCAATTCAGGTCACCTGTATGGGAGTTACTTTGCTTTCACAGCTGTGTAAGGGGCAGGCTGCATTTCATTAATTTTTTGAAGACTATCCTAATGTGAACAAGGGTTTGTAGGACTGAAGCGTTTCTCACTGATGAGATTGATTCAACAGTAATTCCTCTTACGGATCTGTTTTGGATTTGGCTTCTTCAGTTGGCAGCACAACTAGTTCTGCAGCATCTGGAAAATGGTTCTGCATCATACATTACCATCATAAGAATCCCTATTATAGTATATTATTTATCTGTAGCAGTGCCCACTATTTACTGTGGCTTTCCAAAATGTAAGAAGATCTTTACTCTGAAGTAATCACAATCTACATAATCAGTAGCTTACCAAAATTTAGAAACTAGCCATTGTTGCCAGCTAGATCCGTAGAGAATAATTGATGGCATGGCTCATAGTACATCAGTTAAGAATTGCTGATAAGAATCCAACACAGTAAGTAACAAAATTAATGGAAGGGCAAGCAGGGGTGCTTCTTGCAGTATTTCTGTGTTACAAAGCTCCATTTCTAAATTAGGAGAGAGTGCTTTACCAGACTTTCAACTTGTTACTGATCCAAAACCGAGCGTTGCCGATTAAACACTATGGGACAGTGTCATCTTTGTGAGGAAACCACGTGATGGACTGTGCAGGGGAAAGCACCGTTTGCTTTGGCAATTAAAAAATAGGTATGTGTTTGAACCTGTGCTGAAGCTGCAGTGTGAGAAATACGGAGTGAAACTGGTCAAAAGTAGGGGAGAAAACCACGCTGAGCTTCAAGAAAAACGGGCAGAGGACTCCAACATCTGGCTCCTGTGCCTTAATAATTTCACATTGTGATTTTCTAGAAACTGATTGGCGCTCTGAGTTGTAAGAAACATTCACAAAGGCAAAGGGGCTTTGCAATTTTATTGTGTAATCAATATTTTGCAGTATACAGGGTTCCTTTTGCTTTTTAAGTGAAGAAGAGTTTAAAGCATTGTGTGAGGTGCATCTTCTGTTGGATTTGTTTTAGTTTCGCGTAACATATTTCTGTGAATGAATGTGAGTTCTCTTCCCCTTAAGACTTCTGGTGACTGGCAGAAACCATCTGTTTAGATGTTTTTATGCCTGTTTAATTGATAATCAAGACTGAATCCTGGTGTTTAGCAAATCCAACTTGCCTGTTAGTAAACTCTATTCGCACATTAAACTCCGAAGCACAGAGTACACAGAGAAACAAATTCCTGACCTGTAGTAAAACTGACAACCTGTACCTTCTGCCAGTAGCTGTACGTACAGCCTCTTTAATCATGGTCTAATTGAGGCTTTGGTATTAGAAGGGAAGAGGAGACTGTTGGAGCCTGAAGGGATAGTTTATCTTAAAATGCCAAGAAAACTTCCAGGGCTCCCTAGTACGCAGAGTACAGTGAGTTATGTTCACCTGTCGGGAAGGGAAATTCAGCAGTTCTGCTAGATTTAGCAGTTCAAATCATGAATCAGGATCCCAGTGATGAGTACGGCTTAGGACTGATAAATGATTTATGAATGACTTCTGCTTTTCAGCTTGTGGAGGATTCCTTTTTCAAGCCTTTTCTTATGCCCAGCCCACCACCTTTCTTTAACAGAAATTTGCAAGTGTAACAGAGTTCCTTGACTCTTAGAACTGAAGGTTTGGGAAAAAAAATAAATACTGTAAATGTGGGAAGTTGATCATGAGAGTTAGCAGGAATGTGCCCAAGCCTTTTTTTTTTTTTTTTTTTAAGTCTGTGTGTCTCTAAAGGGCGTGTGTAGTGGAAAATTCTTGCTGCTCTCCCATATAGCCATACTCCCTGTTCTCGTGGTGTTCCCAGCCTGCTCCATGTCTAACTGCAGTAGTGCTTTCTGCAGCAAGAAACTGCTGCTCTCCAAATCTTGCTCTTGGTATTTGGGGCCCTAATCAAACTCCGCTTTGAAAGCAGGGGAAAGACAAGTTTTCTTTCTGCAACGGACTTGGCCCAGGAGTTGCAGATTGTGACACTTTGGGAATTTGAACACACCGGTGGCTGTTTCTGTTAGCAGGTGACCATTGGTCTCTCTCTGCCATGAAGGGGACTCAAAAACATGTAAACTGCTTCAAAGTTACAAGGGGGCCTGCATCTACCCTGAAAAAGTTGTAGGAATCTGAAGAGGGTGTGGGGGGGGATGCTGGGGTGGTTGAATAAAGGTGACCCGGAAAACTGCCAAGTAATTAAAAGAGGGACCTGTGACATAGTCCATGGCCAGGGCGGCTGTCCTAGAACTGCATCTGTGCACAGAAGCGTGCGTGAGGAAATCCTTGCGACTGTGAGCAACATTGAAATGATTCCCTGCATTGTATGTCGGAGGTGCGGGGTCTGCAGTGTCCCCTGCGCTTGCACGCCAGCTACGTGGCATGTTTCACCCTCCTAGACTGGGCGCTGTGATAAGTAATCACACAGCTGCCTCTGGTTGCTCTGCTGCAGTCGCTGAGGTTTAGATTGCAGCCAGGCGTCAGCCTAGCAAGGCTGCCTGTTGAAAGACAGGTATTTCCAACCGCTACAGCGCGAGCACCAACATTCCTGCTCGAAACAGATTAAGTTTGTGCATGTAAGAATTTTATTTATGGCCGTTGTCTCAAGTATTGCATGTTACGCTCTGTCTTCACAGCCGTGGCACGCGTGTTTCGGGGCTGAGGGATGTATTTGGGAGGGTGAGAAGGGTTTTAGTTGCTCGTGACTGAACCACGGGAAGCACACACAGCGCGGAATTACGCGGAAGGCACTAGTGTCAAGCACACTAGGGCTTGAATTGAAGGCGTAGCAGCCCTGTGCCGAATGGGAGACTCTGCCCGCAGTGTACCGCTGTGGCCCAGGGGAGGCAGAATGAAGGGGGCCTTAGTGCGGGGTTAGGGGGCTCGGGGGGAGTTAATGCAGGGTGGCTGTACCGTGCTCTTTCCCCAGGTAGACAAACGCTGGAGAAATTTACGCGTTAGCCGTCAGGCCAACAGAGACTCTCTTTCCTTGGGTTCCTCCTTATATTGCAAACCCTTTATAAATATTTCCTTTGGCGTAAAATGCAACATTTCATAGCCTTAGAGTCTCCCCCCCCCATAATTCATATGGACTTTCTTATAGCTTAAATGGAACCAAGCATGATGCTAGCTTGCTTGCTTGTTTTATATAGGGTATTTGGTATGAGACTTTTTCCTCATTGTGGCATGTTAATTTTCCTTCTTTAATATCAGATATTTTACCTTTTTTTTTTTTTTTAAGTCAGCGAGCACAGGGCAGAATATGTTCTCTTGAAGCTGCAGTAGACTTGATGAGCAGTTTTTCTACTTAATCCTCAGCTCTAGTGCCACTTTTTCCCCTCCTTCGTAATTGCAGTCCCTGTTTGGTCCGCTGCGTAACAAAAAGGAGCTTGAAGGATGCTGTAAGTTAAGTTGCTTGCATGCTCCCTTGAGAGATAATAGCTGCTTCATCCAAGTCCCAGGGTACCCTGACACCCATCTGCCAGGGAACTCCTCATCTGCCTAATGTGGGATTAGATGCTGTATGAAGCACTAGCTTTTTCTTCCTTTTTAATACATTTTCTGAATACTAAATATCCCTTTCTACACCCACATAGCTTACCTCTTTCATGTTGTTTTATAATAAGTATCCGTCATTAGCATAATAACTGCTCAAAGTGACATCTTACATTGTATTGTCAAAGATCCATGTATTAATATTTCCACTGTGCTGATGCTATGATACACTGTAGTACTGTAATTTTACCAGAGATTATTATTTTTATGTCAAAGATCTGCCTATTTCCATTTACATCCCATACAGTGACACCAAAGCTACTGATAGTGGGCTGTTATGAATCTTCCATAAAGTAACGTGTCAAAAAAAGTATGTAAGAGCATACCAAACCTCCGAGTGCTTTGATTGCTTCTTGAATTGCTTGAAAAAGGCGAATGAGGAAATTCATTCACGCACCATTTCCCTGTTGCGTACGTATTTGTTTATCTTAAAATTGTTTAGGCCTGTCTTATATCCTGTCTTGTAAGCAATGCGAGTTGGCAAAGGCCGGCACACGGGTCTTAACTCTGTTTTATTATTTATCAAAAAGCCTTTGTGTAAAGATTAACCGTGTTTGCTCTCTATTTGCTATTATTTCCCCCCACTGTTCAGTAAGTACCCCAAGCAGTTTGATAAGATGACTGAAAGGTTGTCTGCTTTCATTGTTGCTCCTCTCAGGATCTCTTGTATCCTCTGGCGAAACGTTATCTTGTACTTTGTTAGAGTAATAGTCCTCAGTGATTCAAAACAGGTATTCTTTTGTCTCCTACCCTAACAATGCGGTAGGGGAGACTGTTTGTTCTCTTTCTCCAGCTCGCTGCTGTTGACAAAAGCAGCACCGCATCAGAAGAATGGCCGTCTCTAACCCAGTATCGATACATCGCCCTCCTCCTCCTCCTCCCGCATGAAGATAAGTAGGGGGAGCGGGAGGGGTGACGAACAGAACCGTCTTGGCTCTTTCCTTACTCTGTAGGCTACAGACTTCCTTTACCCGCTGTGTTACCAGGCCTGTTTCAGTGCACGGTTAGAGAAGATAACAGCGGTGCTCGCGCGTGCGTGGACGGTTGCGAGGTGTCCTTGCTGAAGTGCCCCAGGTCCAAGCCAGAGTCCATAAAATCATTTAAAAATTATTTCCTTGAGGTGATGATTTTCTTTGACAATAGCATACTTGTAAGGTCTGTGTGGGTAAACTGCTAAATCCATACTCTCTATTTACATGTAACATTTGAATCTAGGAAAATATTTCATCAAGCCACCCCTTTATGACCATTCATTGTTTCTTAAAAATGATCTGACTGCCTTCACATTTTTTTCAACATAGAGTGAACTCTGAATCAGTGGAACATGGCATTTTAGCCTTCCTTGCTTCCTTTGGAAGGATAGGGAGGAGGGGTTTGGGAGAGAAGTTTTTTTTTTATTTTTGTTTTTCTGGGTGACTTGGGATAAAACCTTCTGCAGACATCAATTGTGTTTAACAAATAGACTCAGCCCTAAGGAAACACACTTCATCTTGAGGTTTTCTAAATAAAACCAGAGAGCTGGTGTCATAGAAGTGACTGAAGGGGACAGAGAAGAAAGGAGGAAATGGCTCTCATTGCATCCCACCGCTGCAGATCCCAGAGACCTGGTCTGGATTGTGCCCAGATCTTCACTTTGTGCAAAACCAGCTCTCGACCCCTTTTTGGGAATGCTCTTACTATGGAGCTATAAGTTCTCCTGGGATGGTTTATTACCCTCAAGCTCTTCCGTCTTGAAAACAATAATCTTAATATTTGTAGGGCCAGAAAGACGGTGACTTGGAAGTTTTCTCATTTTGGCTTCTACAATTGTTCTCTTATAGGTGATACAAGCTTGGGTAGAAACAGTGAAGAAAAATCTAACTGAGAATAGTTTTCAATCTAATGATTAGGGCTGTCTCCTCAGGAATGAAAACCCTGGGTTCCTTCCCTACCTAAGAGCAGCAACTTAAAAAGAGAAGTCTGCCTTCTTGTTTGTCGTAAATACTAGCACTCCATAAACAAGCAATTGTCACTGCAGAAAGCATCACGTATAAAAGCTAGATGCCAAGATCTTTCAATATTTGAGGAGTTTGGATTGTTTTATTGAGCCACAGTTATTATTTGCCAAATATTACCTGAATTTCTCATGAGCGATACCAGGATCACACTGAAGGCATGCAATACAACCAATGGCCTCATCCCCTAAGCAGACTTTACCCAACCCTAATTGCTGTCTCTGCTAAGAGAGGACAAAACCCCACTGAAACGGTATTTTGGTGCATGGCAGCACCTACACAGTGAGGTTTGCCTTTCCATCCTGTGATCTAGTCAGGGGTGGCAGGTTCTTCGCTTAAGGACTACAAGATTCATAGAAATTAAACCCTGAATAAGAAAGAGGAGAATCAGTACATTCTGTAGTTCTTGCAATGTATTTATTTGAGCTTGTTCAGTTAAATTATTTATGACTTTAAATATTTTGGCGTGATTTCCATCTGTATGGTGTTAATCATTTCAAAGGGTCAATGAAAAGTACAATATTTTCTGTACTTATTTCCATTCTGACTAATGAGACTTCTTGTGGTATTTAGCTATGCAACCACACGCTGCCAGATAGGAAGAGGCTGTATTCATGCAGATCTGGAGGGACCTCCCAGACAGGCAGTTTCTCTAATACACCTATTGGTTCTTTGGTTTCTCTGATGAGATTTTTGTTGTAATGTGCGTTTATGATGAAAATTATAACTTCTGTACATCTGCACTAACTCCAGCAAACTGCCCTTTTGAGAGTGGCTTGTTCCACAGAATTAAAATGTAAATGAGCTCATTTATTTCTAATAGAATAGGTGTCGTACTCCATAATTCTTGCAGTACCTGGCTGAACTCTTCCTTACACATACACAACTCTTATTGATTTCCGCAGAGAGCTTGCTAGTACATCATGGCCTAGGACCATGCATACGAGTGTTATTGTACTGGCTTACCTGCTGGCGAATACTGACTCCCCAATTAACTTCAAAAACAAACAAACACCTTCCCATTTTGTTTCTCTGCTCAATAATAAATTCAAAGTGGGAGGCTGGACCAGTGGTAGGTAGGATAGAACTGTGTGCTGATGCTGGTTGTATTTATTAAGACTGTGTTACAGTGTAACACGGTCAATTTATCTTTTGCCTTTGACAATTCTAAAGTAGTTGGAAACAGTAGGTTACTGTGTTCTGCTGATGTAAATCTGAATGGCTTTGAGGAAAAAACACTGCTCCCCCCTCTCACATCTGTGTAGGTAACCTGTTTATTTATTTGGGATTCTGGACTTGGAATTGATTTTGTTTATGTGCTTTAAGTTTCGGTGAAACAGTGACAAACACGCTGATGTCTGGGTAACTCTGCAGCTCTGATTATCTCAAGTCATTGGATTATGTGACCTCTCATTTTCCAAATCTTGAATGTTTGTATCTGTGCTAAGGTCTCTAAGAGCGGCTGTGAAAGGAAACTGAACTTCCCCAAATAATTATTCCAAAGTGAACTCTGTAAGAATTAGGGGAAGGGGGAAAGTATTAGTTCACTTTTTCTCTAATGGTTTATGTCTGCCGTGTTCATTATACCAGCTAAAATGAGAAGGAGGAAAAAAGACCCTGCATGCTCTTCCCAACCAGCTTTGGGAAACACTGTATTTGGTGTGCTGCTTAAGACTGTAACAGAACAAGCTAAAAAGCCATGGAGATCAGCTTGTCCCAGGTTTACTGAAAAATACAGTTTAATGAGAATTCTAGCTTTAATAATAAATAAGGCTCTTCTCCTTGAGTCACAGACTAATCAAGTGGCATTTCTAATAGCGCTGCTCCATTGGGCTTCTGATTAGTAGGAACTTTGGTTCGTGGGGAAGGACACACTGCATCTTCAGACGCTCCACTGCTGTGAAGTACAGAAGCGGTATGTCTGTTTTCAGGCGGTCTTAATCACCCGTGCTTTAAGGCCAGTTGTGCATGGATTAATGCAGCAAGGGCCAGGGTAGAACTGCATCATGACAATATTCAGGCCTAATTATCTGTTTATTTATTCGTGCCTTTACTGACTTTTTACACATATGGGCATCTGGGATCAGGACCTAAACGTGCTAGGGGACTGCATTTGGGGGTGCAGGGGAGAAACCCCCATATGGGGCAGTAAAAGAGTAACGGAGCTAAGTTTTCTTCTTGAGTTCATTATGTAGCAGAACTGAGTGATGTTGAAAGCCACCCCTAGCTAATCGCTGTTGTTTTCCCCCTCTCCAATTTCCCTGTAAAAATGTCAGAGTTGTTTCAGCCTCCTCCTGGCTGGTATTTGGTGCGTACCTCTGGAAAGATGCTGCTATGGAACTTTGTGAAAATGTTTATGACATTATTTGTGTTTTTCTTTCTTTTTTTTTTTTTTTTGCATATATCTAATATTGAATATTTTATTATAGCAAATTTTATTTTAAAGAAAAAATATTATAGAAGAGAGGCTGCAAGACTGGGTCTTTTCAGGCGTTCTTCCAGAATTTTCTCTTACCTCATTAGCTCCTTCAATAACTGATTCCTAGGCAAAATTTTAGGGAGGAAATAAAAATCCTCAGTGTTAGCTTGCTGCTTTCCCCTTTGCAGCTTGGATACATTTTTTCCCCCTTTTTCAATATTTTATTCACAATCTGCTCAGACTAATCATGTCTCTGCCCTTCTTTCACTTGTGCTGCGAGAAGCCTTAGCAGGACCCCTGTCAGCGCCTCGCCTGATGCCCTTCACACCTGGCCTTGCTCTGTGCGGGGAGGCTGAAGGCTGGCGAGGACCGAGATGAGACAGGAAGGCACCGCGCTCTCTCTGTGAAGCTGCGAGGACTAAACCCAGCCCCGTCTAACGCTCATGGCTGTGGCTGGGGTGGGTTTCACCATTTTGAACACCAGCTCGTGGAAGTAGACAGCTCTTCACTTCAGCCGTAATCCAAGCCCTTTTTTTCTTTCTGAGTACTCCTTAATAGCCTGCCCTTCCTTTCAGATATGCCCCACCTTGCAGGTGTTTTCAATTTTGCACAATCCTTTTATTTGACCTGCTCTATATTCTGAACCTTTTTCCTCCTCTGGTAAATATTAGGTATATTGAATTTGGAGCAAACTGTTGTCTCAACACTGTCTGTGTCTCAGGCTGAAATCCTGAGCTTGCTGCTTCTAAAATAGAGCCTCTAAAATGACCATCATCAAGGTGAAGATGGTTTTCTGGTTTAGGGGTTTACCTTTAGTCAGAGGTGGGGTCCACGCAGCCCCACAAACCCTCCGGGTGCTGGACACTTTGGGGAGCCTGGCGCCCGCCGTGGGGCCCCGGCCCCCACACGGAGGGAGCCAGAAGAAGGAGGCGAAGCTCAGCTGCTGTCGCTCAGCGCGTCCTTAGCAGAAAGGGAGAGGAAACGGAGAGGCCCGGAGACTGAAAGAAGTAATGCTGGCAGCAGGGTCACAACGGACAGTTTAGACAAGGAGCTTGATCTTTGCTGACCTGGACTTTTTGTAACGATCTGTGAGAGCAGAGCGAGCCTGTTTCATGCCGGTGCTGCTATAAAACAGTAGCGCAGGATAAAAGGCCGCCGACCAGAAATTCTCTGTGTCTTTCCACTGGCAGCATTTTTCTGTCCATTTTACAGAGGCATACATGACTACAAAGGAGTGGAAAAAACTGACTTCACCACACATCATTGTGCATGTCTCCTGTCTCTGCCCAGGAAGGAGAAGGGAGGAGAAGGAGAGGATTTTTAAATATGGATTTTCTTTTCCCCCAAGAGCCTGAAAGATCAATGTTTTGTACTGTTTATGTTTAGCCTTAGAAATATTCTCACAGTCTTACTAGGTACTTTAAAAACCTTTCTGATGTTGAGTACTTTCTGATTTTGAGTGTCTACCAACCGGCTGAGAACTTGCAGCTACTTTTAATAGTTGCATTTTTGTAGTTTTTCTGTTGGGAAACTGAAAGCTACATGTTTCGAGATGATTTCTGTATGAACACGTGGCTGGCATAAACACCAGTTTGATCATTAAACCAGCATTCAGTATATTAAATAATTCAATCTTTAGCTCTTCGCATATCTTATAGTTAACATACTCAACATTTTCATATTCTGTTATTTGTTACACGGAGATGTCAGACAGTGACTTTCAAGGCAGCCAAACAATAACAGCAAAATTCATGTGTTTAAGACCTGGTGGGGTGGAAGTCTTAGTGGTTTCTGCATAGCGAACTGGTAGTCTTGAGTACAACAATAGAGAGATTTTTGCTTTTGCTAATTCTGAACTTGCATTTCAAAGGTGGGAATCAGGAGCTAATACCTTCTAGTCCTGTCTTCAGTGGGCTTTTGCATGCTGAAGGTACACCTGTGGGTGCTGCTGGGGTTGAGCTGGGGCACTTCTGAAAAGTAAGCTGCTTCTCCCCCTCTATTTAAAATACAAAAAAAAAGGCAGAAGAAAAATGTGTGCTTTGGGGAAAAATATGTAGCATTTCAGATGTTCCTCAAACCCTAGCAGAGAACTATCAGTGGGAGGCAGGCAGTCCTTGGCTCTCCTTCTGCCGAGGGTCAGGTGCTGGCTGGCCGCATGCTGCTGCGCTGGCTTTCCAGCAACGCTCCTGTGCAGCGGTTTCATGCTCCACGTATGTTAACAGCAATCCATGGAAAACAGTTTGTCCTTGTGGCAGAAAGCATTCTCGAGAGGCTCTTCGCTGCATAGGCCTTCATGCTTTTGTTTTGACAGTATCTCTTCTCACACTGTCAGGTTTTCGAGTCCTTCTTGGCTTCAAGACTCTTATGTAAGGATTGTGGAACAGAAATAAATGCGACGGGCCAAACTGTTCTCGGCTTGATCAGTCACAGAAACACGTCCTGGTCTTGCAGGGAAGGCTTGTCTGAGAACAGCCTTTTTTGTTTCCCTGGCTGAATAACTGATGCATCTCTCTGCAAAGGGGATACGAGGTTGGGTATGTCCACACGCCCTTTCATAAACACACTGTCCCGCAGCGCTGTCTGGGAGCAGAACAAGGCCCCTGGCATACTGTCTCCTGCAGTGAAGTGCTCTGGACACAGAGGAGCAGGACGAGGGATTATTTTACAAAGGTACAGACTATTCTGGCCCTCCTGGGGCTGGGTGACTTCCCGCTGCACTTTCCTTGGGGCTGTGGTGAAATGCCATAGTCTAGCCCACATGCTTTTGCTTGGAAATCTGAACCTCCAAGCGTGAATAACTTACTGGAATTAATCTTCAACCGTTGTCATCCGGTATTCAAATATTAATGTGGCTGATCAGAGCGAGGCAGTGCAACCATGGTGGTCTTACAAAATAGTGCATCGCACAAGTGACATTTCCTAACATGAGTCAATGTCTGTTCTTCTGTAAAAGGCGTTCTACCATTTTCCTTTAAAGTGCCAGGCTAAATGGCTTGAGTGGGCCCAGCTCCTGTGCAACAAGCAGCGGATCTGCCCTGAATCACAAATTTTAACAAGCAGCATCTGAAGGCAGAAGGAGTAGCAGAAACACAAGAAGTTCCTCTTGAGGTGATCAAACCTCCCAAGTACTGCAGGTTTAGCAAGAACTGTCCTTCCCTTTGCCAGCAGCACGACCAGTGTAGCACTGGGAAGGAAATGGAGGCAGGGTCTGGCTGCAGTGATCCCTGCAGGAAACGAATGACCTGGTAGCTCTCCGAGCGGCAGGTGAGGCAGCATCATGTTTCCAGATACGCCAGATTTACTTTGTGCTTTGGACTGGAAAGTTTTATGCAAGTTCATGAGCTATGAGAGCAATCAAGACTTTTTCAGCTCTTTTTCTGAAGGGCAAGTATCACCATGAACTGAACAATCCTGTGTCTGGGCTTTCCGTTCCCACACAGGTGGCTTGCGCTGCAGGAGGTGATGTTGCGCTACTCTTCTCTTCAGCTCACTGCCTGGGTTGCATGGGGACCTGGGGCCAATTCTCTTCTCTCTGTTTTTCTCATCTGTAATGATGCTTACAGCTTTTATTTAGCAATGTTTGTTTGTTTGTTTTTGTTTTGAGTAACTGATGGAAAGTGCCATGCAAAACTTGAAATTGCTGTGTTTTAAAGTCATGAGAAAATCCCAGAACAACACTGTCTATGCTCATTCATGAGGAGGAATGCTGTCCTAAGACAGTGAGGGTGTGCAGATCAGCTTTTGCCATAGAGTGCAAGTGATCATCTTGTGTGATATTAGGATTAAAAATCTCTTTGAGGGGAAGGAGTTGTACTGTTCAGTATGGCCATAACTCTTCCTCAAGCATGTAAAATAGCCTTTTTCCATCTCCTCCACAGTGCAAGGATGTTATGCAAGGACAACATGCACGTTTCCCAGGAAGTGAAAGGCAACAGAATTTCCTCACTCCCTCTGAACTTTGAGTGAAGCTGTATTAGTCCAGGGTGAGGTACCACAGACATCAGTCCAGCTGTAGATAACTCTAATATTTTAAAATAATGCTGTGTGAATGGAGCAGGGGACGTGAGAGGCTCAGGGGGAGAAGTTGCTCCCTGACAGCTCACTTTTTATGAAAAAACAGATTAATGATAGAGTGAATTGCACATTTGAGTCATTGCACAGACTGTGGTTCTTCCTGTCCACCACCAGCCACTTGAGCTAATGGAGTAACAGCCAGCCAAGCATCCTCCCTGCAGGCCAGCAAGAAGAAGCATCAATCTGCTTTACAATTCGCTTCACAGATATTTGACAGAAATCTCAGTTTTTGGCTCAGCCACATGAAGTCCCCTGATCCTGGATTTTCTTCTGATCTATCTCCTCTTGGACTTTGGTATTTTCTACTGTGTTGGTTTGTTCCCACTGAACCTCAGTCCTGAGCTCCTTTGCAGACATACGTCAGCCAACTGGTACCCACTCAGCATAGTCTCAGTGTTTCTTCTGCATCCAAGATCATTGGAGCTGTGACTCTCACCCGCTTTTCCACACCGTCGTGGCTCCTTGCCATGGTTTTCTTTGCCAAATTTCAGTGCCAAACCTGTGAATGATCTCAGACTCCCCAGCTCTCAGATCCCATTTCTCACCCATTCCTATTCCAGCTTCTCTGTCGCTAGGGCCTTAGGGAAACATTTCCTTACCTGTGTATTTTGTCTCCCTCTACTTCTCCCTGAACTTTGCAAGCCCAGCTCTTGTTCCTCTACATTTGGTGCCGATAATTTGCTCTTCCACGTTCCCTGTACCAAGAAGGGGATGTTGGCTGGGAAAACACCAGCAGGGAAAAGAGTATCCATGCTTTTGTTTTAGATGTCTGGATCTGGCAACATTCAGCACGCTGAAGTTGCAGTTGCAGGAAAAGTCCTGCTCAGCCTCAGGCTGGAGCAAGCCCCCTGGGGCAGGAGCCTCGAGGGAATGGTGGCAGATGCCCCACCAGCTTATCGGCTGAGACGGCTGGAAATCAGACATCTTTATTGACAGGTTTTGAGCTGGACATTTTCTTTTCCATTTTGTTTGAGGACTTACAACTTGTCCAAAGTTAGGCAGGTTTTTGTTTAGGCACTTTCCTGACACAAAGGGCAAATTTTTGATGTGTCATATTTAGTGTCAGACCCAAACCAGCCTTTCTAGGACAAGTCCCCCTGTCCCCCACCTTTCCCCGTAAACTCTCTCTCAAAACTCCCTACAACATTCTGTTCGAAACCTTCTCCAGCCCAAATCAGACCGCAGCATGTATTCAACGTATCCCCAACCCACATTTCCACTCAAGAGGGTCAAAGTTTCGCAGGGTTATTGGCAACTGAAAATGAAATTTTACGTGGGGAAGTATCAAGTAACCTTGGTAACAAGCAGAGCTGTGCCCCGTGGTACTCCAAGCTGACAGCCCCCCGCCTCCTGCCTGTGCCTTTTCTTGCTGCTTTATTTAGCTCAAGGTTTCTTATGATTGAGCCAGTTCCCGTTCCCCGTGACAAAGTTCTTGCTGGCTTTGGGGCCAGCGAGTTCGTTGCTTGGTAAGACAGGAGCACACTCGAGGGATCGCTCAGAGGGTCACAGAACCCAGCTGGCTGAGGCCACGGCAGGAGGCTGTGCTGCTGCAAAACACAGAACGGTGTTGGGTGTGCTGTTCTGTTTTGTTTTAACTTTGTAAGCATCAGCTCTTTTTAAATAATCTGCCTTTTTATTTTTTTTTCCTTTGAAAAGAAAACTATCGCTGGAGGTGTTGTAATCAGGGAGAAGATAAGTTGTTTGATGCAGCACACGGCGCAAAGCTTGGGGTAATGAAGGAATGGGTATGTTTCGGGTCAGCGTGAGTTCAGGCAGTGAGGTCTAAATAGCTGCTGGAATGGCACAATTTGTCATTTCATGAGAGAGAAGGTTTTGGTTGCTAGACCAGTTTATCTGTGATCTATGTACCTTTTGAAATCACACTGCTTTATTTACCTTAGCAGAGTAGAGGTTTAGATATAATCTTAAATAGTTTTTTTTTTTTTGTACACTGAGAGTTTGGGAGTGACCAGATATTGCTATAGTATTATCTTGAAGGGTGAAGGTGTGGAAACACCGTAAAACAAGGTAAAATATCTGAGACTGAAGTAATACCTTTGTGTAATCGTTACCTGTCATTGACTATTTCCTTGTGATGTTGGAGTAGGGTATAACCGTGTGGCATTCTTTCTTTGAGGCGAGGGTTTTTTAAGCTAATATGAATTATCCAGTATTTGCCATAGGCAGTATATATATACGTATATATGTATATACCTGTGGCCAGTCGATGTGAATCAACAGATGTGCAAACAACTGATCGGTATGTCTAAGCTTTCACTACTGTCATATGTTGTCATATCACTGGCTCCTGGCAATACTAATACGTAGTTTTTGGATTAAAAGAATTTAAGGTTATAATTCAGTGAATGTACAAAAATACAGTGAATTGGTATACTTCAAGGATACAGACTGGGAAAGCTTTTTGACAGATTTAACTACCTCTGTAACTACATCTGCAAAGAAAAAGGGGGAAAAGTAGAGCTATTGACATTAGACTCTAAGCTACTTTTTGGTAATGGTTTGTGCCACATGGAGTCATCACAAGGTCAAATCGAATCACTTTCCCCGTTGCATTTAGTAGCAGAGAAATTAAAGATAGATAGAGGCAACTGAGGGGAAGTGATTAATATAGCAGAGTAAAGGAGGATTTAAACACAACGTAATTAACAGAAGAGAATATACTTGCTTGAAGACTGATAGAAGTGGAAAGTGATGCAGGGCAGAGGGGCGGAGTTGGAGTTGCATGGTTGCAGAGACAGTTGGTCCTAAAGAAAGGCTAGAAAAATGCCATAGGCGGTGGTTCTGGGGTTTGATCTTGTTTTTAAAATACGGTTTCAAAATAAGCTTTTAGCAATGTCACGGGATTATCTTTTTGCTTTCATTTGTATGCACCATTCAGCTGCAGCTTCCCATATGTGCTGGAACCGTGTGAGCTGGGACTGGGGATGGCACAGGAGATCCCTGCAGCAATCAAGAGGAGTGGACACTAGAGACTTCAATGACTATTACGGCTGAGAAGAAGGAAAATGTATCAGCACATTTGGGAAGTATTTCAGAAGGGGGAAAAACTCTTCCCTCTGTGTCAGTATCTGCCCTACATCAAAACAGATTTCTGACTTAAAGGCTTGAGGCTGGAAGAAGAGAGGTGATGTACTGGTATATAACTGTGGGTGCTTCTCTAAGAAATTTGTAGCAAACAGCTTAGGGAGTATGCCAGGTTTATTTAATAAAAAAGACATGAGTAAGGAGGGAGGAGACCTGCAACATAGAATTTTTCAAAAGTCCATAATTTTGATTACTGAATGCCTGCCCTGAAATCCTACCTGGAGCAATATTTTGTATTGGATAATGAAGTGTGTCAAAGTTTTTAGGGGAGAAAAGATATTCTTACACTACTGTAAAAGGTAAATCAGTAAAACTACACTATATAGCAGAATTTCTAAGTTAAATCAATAACCCTACACACTAAAGTAGTGCTTTGTAAGCTAAAACTGCCCTACACATCATACTAATCCTTTGAGAGTGTAGAGAGTTTAGGAGATTGGTTATACCATCTGCAGTATCAGTAAAATACAGTATTAGGTTACATATGCCTACTAAGGCAGGCGTCAGTAAATAAGTATGTGATATTAAAAATCTGACACTTCTAAGTCGGTCTTTGATAGTGGAATGTGCGTATTGGTATGTTGCATTTACCTTTCTGTGGATGTGATCTGAGTGGGAATCAGCCCTCTGGTAGAGCTAACAGGCCTCTCTAAGCATTTGCTGGTGTGCAGATCAGCCTCGCAGATTAACACTGTAATAGGAACAGGAGTGGGAGGGCTGACATTGGTTTTCAGAGCTCTCTGGAGTGACTTACCTATAGCTACAGAGGCTGCATTTGCCATTATTTGTAAATGGTGAATGAGCCGGGTTGAATCCACTCCCTGCTCCATGCCGCCCTATGTCCTAGGGAAGCAATGTGTGCTGCAGGAGTTGCGGTCCTGGGCAGGCTGGCAAGGGGTTGACTACTCTCTTCCCAAAGGGTCTATGTCCTTAAAAAGGGAAGATTGGGGTTTCCACTGGGTGCCCAGGGGAAATCTAGAGGGAGTGTGAAATGTGTAAGTGCATCCTTTACCGCCAGTGGTGACCAGTCACCGGCGCAGTCTCCTGGGAAGGGAAAGCACCAGCTACTTTGGTGCTGAGGGAGATAGAAAGTGCCAGTGACAGAGAGAAATTTTGTTCAAGTTTTATTATTTTTTTTCCCCGTGCTGGCCTGGCAGTCCTGGGGCTGCGCTGCCTGTGACTGCAGGTCTTTGGTCTTGTACTTTGCCCTACCCGTGCGTTTTGTTTGCTGATGCGGAGCAGGCAGCTTTATCCAAACGATTGGAATTAAAATTCTCATAATGCGTTTCTATAGTTTAAGTACATGCATGCAATAAGAATTGTCTCCTTTATTACTCTCAAAGGTACTCACCAGCTCTAGGTCCCCTGAAGGGTTATTGGCATTATGTTTGAGCCAATTATTTTTATTTAGAAAATTAGACTTATTCATCTACTGTAGTATTTAGTAAGCAGGGTTGATGTTTTGGCTCTTCCTCTGAACTTTTGTAGCCTACATTTGCTGAGCTAGCTCTGGGAACATATGCATTGCATTCCTTTTTATTTGCTGGGCCTCAGAGTCTAAATTGGGACTTTTGAGCTGCTCTTGAACACTGGGAAACCATATGTGGCATTGTGTTGTTTGAATGACATTCAAAACCAGAGGGTTTATGTAAACATGTCATTTAAAATGTAGCTCAGCCAGTGAAAGAACGTGCACCATTGTTCAACCTGTGCATGAGCACACTCTGCCGTGTCGTGTACAAGAAGGATGAAACTGGGAGAAAAGCGCTGTAGCTTTTCTACAACAAGAAAGAACAGGAATAAAGTCTTTGCAGATGGACTCTACAGAAAAGCTCTGCAGAGATGGTGTCTCCTGCTTCATCCCCTAGCTTAACGATGCCAGAAGGAATCGGGCATTAGCAGCCCATAGCCGCTGGTAATCCCAAGGGACGCGGCTGGGCCCTCCTGTTCAGCGGTTCACTGTGATTGAAGAGAACGTGGTGGGAGCAGCCCTCTTCAAAGGCAAGGCAGGCATCGCACACAGAGCGGGGTGCAATTTCTTTTTTTCATGTATACCTCCTCAAAAACTTTCTATGAAATCAAGCTGCCGTGGGATAAGGGGCAAGGTCCTTACCTGGATTCGTAGTCGTTTCAGTTTAGGAGCCAGCTTTTAACAAAGCGGTGGAGGTGACCTGGGATGTCTCTATCCAGAGTGGTACTGTTCAGCACGTTCCTGAAAGAGATGGAGAATGAGACAAAGAAACCTCCTGATGATACCACATCAGGCAGGATAGCTGAGGTGAGGACACGCTGGGTGCTGCAGGGCGGCCTCACGATGCAGAGTGACTGGAGGGTGACCCAGCAGGTGAAATTCAATGTTGATGAATGCAGAATAGCGCAGAGAAGGAGAAAATCCTGAACTGACACACACAGTGATGGAATCTAAATTATCACTGGGGAAGAAACCTTGGGTTATAACAACTGTACAAAAACGTCTGCTGAATGAGCAGTGGGAATAAGAAAAAACATAGAACCACGGAATGCTAGGAATTATTGGGAAAGGAATCATGAACAAAACTGAAAGGTCTTTATGCTACAATATAAATGCATGGCACACTTGAATATTGCATCCTTACTCCTTCATCTCACAAAGATGCAGGAGAAGGGGAGAAAATACAGAAAATGCTGATAAAAGGCGTGGGTGACTCCTGTATGGAAAAGAGCTAAACACTTGGGGATTTTCAACCTTCTGTCTGAGCAGGAAGAAAATGAAGGGCTGTAAACTCTCAAGTGGCGTGAAGAAAGCAAATGGAAAATGACTATTCACTTTTCCATACCGTGGGAGCCAGGCAGCCTCAAGTGGATGCTTAGGTGACAAGTTTAAAACTTCCTATAGTTGTGAAATTGCCCTGGGATATTGTAGATGCCAAAAGTTCACACGCTGACAATGGTGTTTGGACATATCCCTTAAAGAACACTCTCTTGGTGACTATTGTATACAAAAATGCAGAGATTGCGGGGAGCTGGGAAGGCCCAGAGGCTGCGAGTCTCTTGGCACTTGCCAGAGGAGGAAAAAGTATAAATTATGAGTGTAGATCGGACAGTTGACTTCCTCAGTCTCTGAGCCGATGCTGTCTGGCTATTCTGTGTAATTACACCCATCTTGTGCCAGGTATTGTTTAAGCATATAACAAAGGAAGCTGCTGCCCTTATAAATCAATTTGAGTTTTTTGAAAAGATTTCAGTGAGTGTCCTTGCAGAAAAGAGAGGCAGAAGAATCTTTTTTTAAAAAAAAAGCTGAGATGAAAGAAAATGTGTATTAGGTGAAGTCCTAATTTGCAAAGATATTCTAATACTTTTGGAGGGTCTTTTTGTCTTAACACCTATACGTAGTACATCAGTATTTCACCAACATGTGAGTAACGGTGATGTTGACATCTGGCAGTAATCTCTAAATGGTGATCATCTTTGTATCCAGGCACTTGCTGTAGCTTTTTTTCAGAGAGACTGAAATGCAGCTGACCTGAATAAAACCTGCGTACTGAAACGCCTGATTTTCTTTTTTTTGAGGGTACTGTAATGTGTGCAGTGTATGTGCTAAATACGTTGCTTTCTAGTTGGCTCTTCATGTAATGTTGGATTGCAACAGACTGCTCTCTGTCACACCTGATGACTAAACCTGTCTCACCCACGCCACGGGAAAGTACTGGTGCACTGAGACTTCTTAGAACCAAGCTTTAGGTTGTCCTCAGATTTCAAATCTCCTGTGCACTTTTTTTAATGTGGCCTCTAACTCAAGAGATACAAGCACAAAAGGATTCCAGGCAACAATTCATCAGATAAGTATTTATTTATTTAACTCAACCTATAGAATTATGCTGGCAATAGTTTCTTCAGAGATAGACTTTCATTGAGCAAAATACTGTCTTTTAAAGACTGTTTTCTCTTTTTCAGGCATCTGCACTGAAACATTCTGGATTTCATTGGGCATGGTAAGAATTTCCCTCTTAATTACAGAAAAAGAAAAGAGCTGGCTGTTTTGTTTACCTCCTGATATGTTCAAAGTGGAAGTACAGCTTTGGAAACTAGATGCATTTGGTTTATGTTGCACGTTTTAAAACAGGAGGGAAAGACATAACTAAAGCAAACATACATTGCAACCATGTGGGACAGTGTTTACTACTGCAATACCTAGAAGTGGGCTAGAGTTGGCTATAAGCTGGGGCTGGGGGCCCGGCAGAAATTGTGGAACATCTTTCTACGTGATGGAGTTAAAGTTTGTTTTTTTTTTTTTTTTAAAAAGGCTGTATATAATAGTCACCTTTTAAATGGTTTTAGTGAGCATACAGTTGAATACTTGGTATCGTAAAGGTGGCCCAGCAGACCCACGGTTACCGGGGTATGGACAGGAAGCAAGACAAACACAGGCAACTGGGGAAGATGCACTGTGCTGTGAGGGGAAAAGCCTGTAATACTTCTAGAAATGGAAGCATCGATAGATCTAAATGTTGCTGAAATACGAAGTAGTTCAATCTCATTGAGACTAAGGCTTTAGTCTTGCTGGCACAGCTGTGTCAGGAAGGGATTTATTATATTTTTGTCATCATTGCTATGCTAGCAAAAGCCCTAATATATATGAAGTTACACTAGAGGAAAAAAAGGATTTTTTTTCTCAGACAACTTAATTTGCTCATGGAAATGATGTAAAACTGAGCCTGCAAAAGGCTTTTTTTCCCTGTGTAAATTGTCTATGCTTGTATAACTATACCAATAAACCATTACAAGAGTCTACAAGGACTTGCTGAAAAGAAATAATCTATCTGAAGCTAAAGATAACAAACAATTCTCAGTATAAATTGGCTAATTCTTATAACTGGAGATGGTATGTGAAAAGTAAATACCAAATCCAGGGATGCCACAAGTTCTATTTTTTTTCACCATTCCTCTCAACATGTGCTCACTTTTTGCCTAAAGTTCAAGCTGAGAAAAATTCAAGACAGCATCACGCAGATGTTTTTTCCTTCTTGGCCATTTATTGTCTCTGAGGGAATAGGTAGCACTGGTGGGGCTTGAGACGGTGAGTCCCAGAAAGCCTTGCTTCCGGACCGTGAGGAGTACCACTTTCTTGGGCAGCGCCGAGGGAGTCTCTCTTTCAAGACTCTCTCCCACATCTGTATACTGGGCTTGAAGCCAAGCCTCTCTTCTGTAAAGAAACCTTGCTAAAATTTCTCATTTCATGCCCCTTTATGGAGAGAGAGAGTGTGTAAGTGCAAGAGAGACAGAGAAAGACGTGTGTGCCAAGCATGTTGAGAGAGGATAGCAGAAAAGGCTTTTGATTTCACATGTTTGAGGACAAAGGGGCATCAGGGATGGAGAAGGCTTTATATTAATTAGCACCATATTTGCCATCCCTTCCTCCCACTTCAAAAGTGACAAATTCTCCTCTCCCTCTTCAAAATACATCTATATTTTTGTAGACAACTGTTTATGTTTGAGTCCTTTGAACTAGCAGAGGCACTTGAAATAAATGCACTTATAAATGTGCCTCCTGCCTGCCCCTGTCTCGTCTGCATATGGACACTTTAAAGTGTTGAAGAATATGTCTTACATATCTCAGAAATATGCTAAGTTCACAGCGGTGGCACCTGATACAGCTTTATTCCTCCCTCTCCCTTAGAGTACAGTGGAATCGCTGCCGTATTATTTGATAAACAATCACCAATTAGTCGTTCCGTTCCTTGCTAATTCAGCAACTGCTCTCCAGGGCCTCTGGGCAGCTTGTATGCCAGTTCATGTGCTCACCCCAGGTAGCTCTGAACTGAAGGAGTTGCCTTAATTGTTTTTGCTGTTGTGTCTGTTTAAAAGGTTTTACTGCTCCTTTCGGGAAGCTAGGTGGTGTATTACAAATGCATGCTTGCTGTCTTACGTTTTCCCAGCATGCCGTTAACAACATGAGTAACATAATCCCAAAACATGATGCTATGCCCTTTCAGTACCTCTGCACAGGTGGGTAGAAATGTCCACTTTGTGCACCGAATGGAGGTTGGCCCCGCTGAATGTGGCACAAGGATGCGATGCTCCTCCACTTCCTTGGTCTTTTCTAGTTTGGGGTACTCATGGGTGTCTTCAGGGATAGCCCCCCTGCCCTGCTGTACACCTAGATGACAGATAAAACAGATCGCATTCACCTGCTTGTCATAGAGCTGTGCAGGACAGGGAGCCAAATTAGTTTTCCTTGCCGATAGATGTGGAAGGTTCTAGCAAGTCCTGATGGGCAGCAAGCTGTGAATGGGAGAAGTTGTCTCTCTGCTAACATTTGTTCCTTATTCCTTTGTCTTACAGGTGCCTCATGATGACTGAAATCTGATGCTGAAGCAAATTCTGGAGGAGGTCTCAGAGCTGTGACTGTGGCTCCTTTGCACATAAATGTTACTGTGTGTTTGTTTGACCATGGTAGGATATTTAATGTATCGTAGAAACACATTGTGTACATCCAGACTCAGTGTCAGTATCACCATAGAACCTTTCTTCCAAACTTATTTTCCCTCATTTGAGTCTTAAAAAAAATCAAAACAAACAAAAAAGCACACCCCCAGACCTTGAGAAAATGTAATTTCCTTTGAAAAATGTACCCTACTGTCATCTTCTGGGGGAAAAGGGAATCTTATTGTATCCGCTGTTGTTGTAAGTGAAATATGGTGTACAGCATGCTAAATAACTGCTCAGTCAAATGTTGGTGTGAAAGCGGAAATCCTCAGTAGAGGAAAAAATAAATATTTTTATTTTCTCTAAAAGCTTCCCTGTAAAATTCTTCTAAAGATGTTCTTCATGAGACAACACAAAACAAACAGATGGGCACCCCCTCTTCTCTTCTCAGCCTGGTGGCAGGATTGCTGGGGCTTTTGACCAAGCGCTCTGAAAATATTCTGAGTCTCCAGAAAGATGAAGCGCACCTTGTTAACCAAGGATATGCCTCATCTGTGGTGAGCAGGAAACTTGAGTATTAGATGTTTCTATTTCAAGTCACACCCTTATCCTTTTATTGTTACCTCCAAAGAAACTGCAAAGACAACTGATGCGAACCTTCACCACTCACAAGGCCTGAGCAGAAAGTTGGACAAAGCTGTTCTGCTGAAGTAGTTACTTGTTTTCTTTCCCTTCCTTTCATGTGCAATGACATCTTGCCTTTTGAAGTATATGTCATTTTTTTTCCACATTATATTACCAATGCTTCAGCATTTGCATTTTGATCTGTATATTTTTTTTCTTCTGTAACACTCTTGATTTTCAAACATATTTGCTTTTTTTCAGTCTTTCAAATGGGTTGTTTGGCCTCTGTATACATAATTTTCTTGATTTGTATAGAAGATTGTAGAGAAAAGCTGATAACCACAGCATAGTATTTGCAGTACGGTGCGTCATCATGTAACCAGACTAAATAGCAAGGCATTATTCACAAGGAGGTGAGGTTATATCTGCTGCTGCTAAGTTCTTAGCTGTTCAGTCTTAACACTGGATGCCTGGGTTTCTTTTTATGGCGTGCCTGTTTACTCTTGTATATTTTTATAGAGTAAAAGGCTGGTGGGGAGAATGAGGGTGTTATGTGCAGTAATGTTATAAATAACATTGGCTCTCAGATTATTTGCATTATATCCACTTGCCAGAATGTGTAACATTAAATAAAAAAGTCTTATTTAAGAAAAAAACACACACACACACACACAAAACAAAACAAAACAAAACAAAACAAAACAAAAAACCAGAACAATGTCATGGATAAGAGATCTAAAGGAAATGCTGGGGAATATATTTCTTGGGGAGTATTCCCTACCTAGTTAGTAACCCAGACAGAAGATTGCTTACTCCTCCCACAGCCTCAGATCAAACAGAATATGAAAGCCTTAAAGATGCTGGTGTAAGGAAGAAGGAGGGTTACTCAGCACCCATCATGCTGAACTGACAGGCAAATGGGGAGCATGCTGGGAGCAGAGCTTTTCTCCTGGCTGGGAGTTGGTGACTCTAGGGTGAATGAGATGAAATGCAGCTGTGATGGAGAAGGGGAAGCATACACATAGGGTTTGTTGTTCTCCTTTTGCTCCGTGTGCTATGTACTTCAGGGTAAATAAACAAAAAATGCTTACTTTTGAGCAACATTTCAATCAGTGTGGTGGTATTTGGTTCAATAGTGAGACATTCAATAACACTGCAAACTCGTGAACAAACCAGGTGCAGGCCAGGGATCTGGGGGAGAGCGGTTGCAGTTCCTCCCGCTGACTGCCTGAGTGCTCGCATGGGACAAAGACGCCGAGGTCCCGGCCCTGCTGCTGCCACAAGTGGGGAGGCAGGGCAAGTCAGGGAAGGACGGAGTCCTGAGGGAGCAATGCTTTTGTTGTAAGGGCTATCTGACAGATTTCAGAGTATGTCTATGCACGTGATTTTTTTCAGTGCTGAAATTTAATTGGGAAAGTGTAATAACACCAGTGCGTCCTTGTAATTTTATAGCATTTTTTACTATGGCTATCATTTACAATAACCTTGCTGTCAGATTGGCCTCTAGTATGGCTTCAGTAGGTTTTGACTGTCCGTTCAAGATGGTGGAAGTGAAGTTGGACCATTTCATACATGCTAAGTTTTCTTTCCTCCTCTCATTCCTTCTTCCCAAATGCTGGTTGTGTCAGTGGGATTCTTCTGGCTTGTTCTTTCCCAGCGTCCATCCTCAGAGATACACAGTGTCTGGGTTACATTTCCTCAGAGCAGGATTAAACACAACTCCCTGACAGAGCTGCGTCCTCAGTGCAGCAGAGATCGTGGAAGACAGCATCCTGCTCATTTTTCCTGTTCTTCATGCGCTCCTGATTCCCATCCTCTATCAAAATCTCACATTCCTGCATGGCAGCCATTTGTTGCTTAGCTACTGGGCCTGGCCATTACTCTTCTTGAAGATGGGAATTCAACACCTGGAGGGCTTTAAGGCAAGAGGAGTCCTTGAAGGACTTCTAGAACAGCAGGGCACGTATTGGATCCCAGAAGTAATACAGAAATAGCTGTGACACTGCACGGGTGCATGGCAAATCTGTGAAGGAGAGCAGGACAGTACTGGCACCAGCAAAGCCCTGGGAGAAGAAATGCTTTGGCTAATGGCTGTGACTTCAGCACACAGTGCAGAGTGCTCCAGCAGCAAACCTCTGCTAGACTGATTGGTCCCATATGCCAGAGGACTTTGATTTGTGGCTGGGTTTAGCAGCGATCTGAGGTTTGTGTCTCTTCAGTAAATTCTGCTGAAAACAGAGCTTCGTCTGTGAATCAGTTACAGGCATAGTTAGCTAATTCAGTGATATATGTAAGTAACACTTTGCATCTGGACTTGGCAACCAACTTGAAATCCTCATTTAAAAACAATAGTAAAGTACCAGAGAGATTATGGCATGATGTAGTCCACCAGAATGTATTTTACAATGCGAGCTGACATTTCAGTGATCAACTAGACTGGAGACTGTGCTGGAGAAGTCGTGAGTAATTGCAAACAAAATGCTGTGAGTGGCCGGTCTTTGACAAAGCTCTGGACAAAAGATTTCAGCAACTACGATGCTGTGAAGTCAGGGGCAAAATACTCTTATGGCTGCAAGCTGGGGAGCAGAGGAAAAGCAGAGGGTCAGCCTAATCTGCTCAAGTAGAAAGAGACCAAAGTTTGGCTTTGGACATCTGCAAATTGAGATTCCTGTTGTTAACCCATTTATTGCTGGTATTGAGAGAGGGCTGGAGTGGTAAAGTAGCAAAATCTGTAGGGGAAACAATTATTTAGTCCGTTCAGAAGCAGTACAAACTATGAATACTTTCAAAGAACTGTAAAGTTGCCTGGAAAATGGGCAGAACAGTGGTGGATAGAGATTAGAGGTGAATAAAGCAGGTGAGACTGACTGGGGGAGAGAGCGGGAACAGTCGGTCCTGCAGGATCCAGAAGAGCTGAATATGAGAGATCAGCGGGGCCTCTCTCAAATTACAACCATGGTCAAAAAACAACTGTGATATAAGGTTGCTTATCATTCAAGAATGTTAAGATATTGAGTAACTGAGAGGGTATCATACAGCCTTTTGTATAAAGCCTGTGCCTGTGGTCTCAGCTAGAACGCAGCGTGCAGTTTTGGCCTCCCCAGCTCAAAAAGGATGTGGCCGAAAGAAGGGGATTAGGAAAAGGGTGACAAGAATATTCAAGAGCCTGGGAAAACTCCTGACAGAAGAGAAACCTGAACTTTTACCTTAGAACATATAGAAGAGTAGAAATGATACAGTCTGGAGGATACTAAGTAGAGAGGAGAGGAGAGGTCAGGAACATCCCCTCTTCTCTTACCATGGCATAGGCCCACAGGGACACTGGATGAAACTTAACAGTTGTTTAAAAAGATAAGGATACTAACTGGGGCTAATTGGGGAGTTGATATTAACACTTGAAACTTCATATTATAAACTCAACTTTAATAAGGTTTTAAGAGGGCGAGAGGATAGGCTACAGCAGCAGTCCTACACCAGCCTAACTCCTGACAAAGGTGCATCTTCAGAGGGGTTGTTGCTTAGTTACTTCATGTTCCAGTTTTCAAACTGTTACTTGAATTTTACCTGATTCATCCTTCTGAAATCCTGTTTATATTCTATAAGGGAAGTTAATAATTCAGTCTACTGTGCTCATTTACAAAGAAAAAAAATGTTGATAGAGATATCTAGTGCTTGTGCTCTTACAGTGTCGTTCAGGTACTGTGCAATTTTAACATTTAAAATACCTTTTCTGATATGTAATATTTCATGATTCTAATCTGTGTGCTTTGGGAAAAAGCTGTGTATCTAATTGCTTAATTAGCTGGCCTAAAGCCACTTACTTAGATGTATATGAAACAAACGTTTATGTGGGGGGGTGTTCCTGTGTGCGCACAAATGAATTTATAGAGAAACATCGTAGGGTATTGTTCAGTAGGATGCAAAAAAGAACAAGGCACATTTTTTTCCAGTGGCTTTCATGACCTCCTTCTTTCAGAGCTGTACATAGACGGCTTTTTCCCCAGTGGGTCAGAGTTCCCGTCACAGTGTCAGAAGGATGACTACTGCTTTGTGAAACTGTTCCTCTGCGCAGACGCATCCTTTTTCCCTTCCTTTCTCAAGTATTCAGCCACTGTTCTGGGTCCACACATTCCCTGTGCCATGGCAGTGCATGAGTTAAATCTTCCTAGAGGCATGATGCAGCTCTAAAGTGGCGTGTCTGTTGATAAAACTTGCTGGAGAGCATAGAAGCTAATGCAAGGCCTTAGATATTTTTGTACTTCTTGGAACACAGATATTAATCTAAACATCCATGTGCCCTTTGTATTGATTTGAAGTATATGGAGACATTGAACAGCTGATCTCTGAAAAGATCTGTCATACAAAGCCTTCCTTCTGCTTAGCTTGCTCTGAACAGCCCTCAAGGAATTAGATATATATTTTTAAATACAACAAACAGAAATTCTGAAGCCTGATTCTTCCCTCTGACAGAAAGATTTTTCCATTTTTTTCTTAAAGAAACGTGAATAAATGAATTAGGTTTTTAAATGTAGATATTGTTAAGGTCTCTCAGGCTTGTGAAGAGAGAAGTGTTTATTTCAGAATGGTATATTCTTCCAGATAGAGATCAATTACTAAATTATTCATTTCTCCCCTTTCTCCATTTTATTGCAGGTCTCATTTCTAGGTGGCTGGAATGATTAATGGGATGTGCTGGGTTAATGCCTTGTGTTTGGGTACTCAAATGATAGAAGCGGCTTTGTGCAAAGCTTTTAGTGTGGGTGCAAGATTGGAAGATATTTTGAAGGCAGCCGATTGGCCATGGCACTTCCACTTCTCTCAATTTAGCCATAAATCAATTGTGAATGATTTTCCCACAGTAATTTTTCATACAGTTTGAACTTGCGTAATGAACATCCCTGTCCTGGAGTGAAACTGTGATTTTTCTAGATCTTGTTGAAGACATGATCAAGATTTATGAAGGGTGACAATGTAAATCCATTACATTTTCCTCTCCCTCTTTTGTTTGCCTCTCCACCTCTTCTCTTCACCTGTCTCCCTCCTTCCTTCCTTCCTTTTTTCTTTTCCCCCACCTCACAACCCAAGGAGCTTTAAAACATCCTCTAGACTACAGTTTTCACATGGCAGTTGGCTCTTATGGCATGACGGTCATTTATCAGTGACTGATAGCAGGAAACTGCAGCAACCTAAATAAATATAAGATGGTTCAGATCAAGTAATAGTAGGCTGTAAGCAACTTCCTACAGTTCTGAACAACTTTTTTTTTTTTCTTCTTTATCTATTGCAATCACTTTTAATGTTACTTGATATCAAAGTACAGTTCTGCTTAAAAAAGAAATTTGTAGAAATGACATTGTGGAGTCTTACATTCATTTTGTCTCCTTTCCGGTTTCTATATCAAATGCACACGGCTTGAAAGCAGAAGGATACTGCTTTTTGTGTTGTTGTTTTGTTCTTTTTTTTTTTTTCCTTTTCCTGGCAGTCCCCAAATCTCACCTGGACTCTGACGCTCAAGGTGGAGTCATTCCTCCCCCTCTCTCCCTTCTTCTCTCCCCGTCTTTGCCATTGACTGAAGTGAAGCTGCCAATATTGAGTAACCTCTCTGTCTGCTGATGGTGCCCTTTGTACCACCACAGCAAACCCACGCTGGAATACAGCGTTTATGTATTGTGTAATATTCTGCAATATTGTATTTCTGTCTTGCTTGGTTGGTGGATGTAATGTTGAATTGCAACTTATTAGACCTGGGGCAGAGAACTTTTCCTTGACATGGTCCAGCTAGGTCTCTCAGAGATGTTCGTCAAGTCCTGTGTTAATAAGCACCTTTGTTTTTCATCCAATAATAAATATACACGCAAGCGAAACCATTTGGCTGCAGTCTGCCTGAAATTAAGTTGCAGGTTGTATCTGGCCCTTGGGCTAGGAATTCCTTGTTCCTGTATTAGACAGTGTCTAATAGTGGTTGAAAGAGAGATTTTTTTGGAAATCATTTTGCAAGTGACTCTGGAGAGACAATGAATGTAAATTCTTGCAGACTTACAAAGACTGCAGTCAGAATATTGAGTGAAACTCAAAGTGCAACATAGCGGTTCCTCTTTACATCACAGGCTTCAGAGATTTAGTATTCAGAAGAATGGGGGAAATTGGGTCATTTTTGTACAGTTGAGAAAAGATCTGAGGTTACCAACTGTCTTGCTCTAACGATGCAGAACCTCTGAGTCTGGATTAGCAGGAAACCTGAACAGGATTTTTCTCTGAATTTAACATGAGAATCTAATAAATTATATTTAACTCAGTGAATGAAATTCTGCCACCATTGAAATTGATGTCAAAATTTCCATTGGCTTTTTTGGGAAGTGGATGCCACCCTAGCAACGTAAAAACATAGTAGACTCTTTAGGTCTTAAAGCCAGTTATTTCTGTCAGGACATACTTATCGTAAGATTTTTTGAATATCTTGTTTTAAGATAAGCAGTTTACTTTTCTCACTCAGAAGTAATTTTTCCGCCTTTTAGAAATGGCTAAAATTTACTTTTCAGTAATTATCACTTAAGTGTGACACTTTCAAAGAACTGAAGGTCACAAAGAGGTGGAGTTAATCAACATCAAGTAAATATGTACTCACTGTCTTTCCTGCATGGAGTTTGAATTTCTATTCCCTTTCCCTCCCCCTTCATTTTTGGTGAATAATACAAGAGGGAGTCATTGTAACAATTTTATAGTCCCTGAATAGTTTTCAGAGTTTATGGGATAGTATTTTATAACTACATTATGTAAGCAGTGGTGTCTTTTGGAATGGCCATGAAATGTTATAGCAGAGATTTCAAAAAGACAAGGTCTTGGCATAGGTTTCTGCAGGAAGAAAACATGACTTAGGACTGTTCTTGAACTTGTTGCATGCCATGGATGGCCCCGGGGCTGCCTTCTTTTGTAGGCTAATGGGTCTATTTCATCAGGCAGGAATTAGTGGATGTAAGAGTGGCCTGAAGCAGGTCAGTTTGAAAGCCCAGGTTGCCTATGCCCTGTCTCCAGCAGTAGAAGTAGCAGATGTCTCAGTGGGCTTATGTTGATATCTTGTCCTTGTATTTCCCCAGACTTGGGAACTTTCAGAGGGTACAAAAAAAAAAAAAAAAAAAAAAAGGAAAAGTTCCAAACNAGCAACATCTCCTAACTTCTCTTTCTCCATGACAGGGCTCTGAAGGAAGTCCTCCTTTATCCTGTTTTTCACAAAACCTGTGTCTCAGCAGTCACACTGTTAGAAATTAGTGCAATCTGCAGACAATTCAGCTGGCATTATTTTTACACGGAGCATGAAAACAGTTAGTATGTAAGTGACATGCAAGAAAATCTGACTGGGAGGATGCTAAAGGAAAATCAGGGGGTTAAGGAGGGTGTAAGATAACATGATGCATGGCTTTTCCTGCATTTTCTTCTCAATTATCCTTGCTGATATTTTGCCCTCCCAGCATCTCAACATGCAAGGTAGACCTATTTTACCCTGTGTGAATGGCTTACTAAGTTCGATGTTCATTTCTTCTCTTTATACATCTGTTTCTTCAAACAACCCCAGGCCAACATTTTGTTAGTGTAGAATTTGCCCAGGAAAATAAAGTAAGCTTTGGCAAGGAAAAAAAAAAAATCTATCAGTATAATAGCTGTGTAAGTTTAAAGGCATAAATTGATGGTTCACATAAAGATTATAAGACATTTTGGTTGCAGGCTGTTAACCATGCTACCAGTACATTACAGAAGTCTAGCTTGCAGTTGTCAGCATTTCAGAGTTTTACCCACTAATTCATCACTTTGTTCTCATCTCTGGAAGGTTTAGCACGCAACTACAGTTTCTTGCATTATAATTTTTAGTATGTTTAAAAGTTGTAACAAAAAATTTTTTTTTTTTTTTTTAATGTTAGAACCCCAAAATACCTGAGACTCCATTCCATCTGTTGAATGCCAACACCAATTATAAAATTATTTGTATGTTCAGTTGGCTGCCAAAGCAAAAGCTACATCCAGATTTAAAGGCCTGATGAAAAATCACACTGGAAAATATAATACTTTGAAAAATACAGGCACCTCTTTTCCTATGCATGCCTGAAACTGAACATAAAACAAAGTATTGCTGCGTTTGTTATATGAAAAGATGGACTTTTCTGTATTATCTCATAAAACATATTTTTTTCTGTTTCTAAGAGGAACAGATTAAGACGTTTGAACACCTCAGCTAGACTTCTTAGAGGTTGGCTGGAAGTTACAGAACATATGGTGTTTTGGGTAAACAGAGAGCCACTAAGAAGATATTTGAAATCTTTTGGAATATATAAGCCAATCAAATTCCCACTGGGATCTGACACGATTGCATGGAGCTCAGATCATGTAACTAGTGCTTAACCAGATCTAAAAAGGGAAGCAAGCAGCCTGAGCTAATTCTCTGGGTTCCCTCTACAGTCATTGAGTTAAGGAGGTAAATTCACTGCACTTCATTTAGATGTCTGTGCTGGAATTAAATGAATCTTCATCTGCCCGTGTCCTCACTGATTAAAACAGGAGTTAGCAGGTTACTTTAGAATGCATGCCCTGACCTGGCAATGAAGTCAGTGAGGTGAGTCCCATCCCAAATATATTACTTCCCCGCAAGGTGGTCTAGGTGGAGTTGTCACCGAATAAGCTACCATTCACGTCAAGTGGCAGCTGTTACCTGGTGCAAATCGCGTAGAATTGTTATCCAGTGTCCGTTGCACAGAAAAATATTCAGGACAAGGGATGTCCAAAACAGAGGACAGGGAATGGGTTCTGATGTTGTTTTCAGGCAGCCAAGGGACCGCAGCATCTGAAAACTGCTGGGAGGCCCCCGCAGCTGGGGCTGCCGGCTACCATGAGCCTCACAACAGGGCTACCATGAGCCTCTATTTGCTGCAGAGACTGGAGCAGGCGATGTCAGTACACCCCATGTTGGATGGGAGTTCATGGGCTGTCTGGTTTGCTTTGTTGAAAAGAACCAAGATGAAGGAAATACTTGGTCTTTACGCTTTCCTTTCCATTCAGCGGTTGTCACTAAGGCAAGGGTTTGGAGGCACTGGGATTTCACACGACGGGCATAAAGGAAGGCTGCCGATGTTTGTTACAAGGCAGCGTTGGCAGCAGTGACCAGCGCTGTTCCCATTAAAGCAACGCTCTCATCGACCTCAGTGGCAGCAGATTTAGGCCTATATCGAAGCTTGCTGTTACCAGAAATTGAGACAACAGTAATGGATGTTGTGTTTGGATGTGATGTGTTTGCAGGACAAACAGAGACTAGCAATAGTTAGCATACCTTGATTTTTCCCCCCTTTCAAAACTAGCTGTTTCTAACAGCGAGCTACATGCAGGAGTCCTTCAGATCGTGGGATAAATGCTTGCAGGTTTTAAAACCCTCTGTTAGCAGCAGGCTTACAGTAAAACAAAGTTTCTATTTGAAACAGTTGTTAAGCACTGCATAACAGCACAAAACCAATACATAAAATGAAATTATTTTTCTGTGTCCCCCTTTCTGATGTCTTAGAGCTGTTTTAGAGGTCTGCTACATCATATTGTGGTAAAAGAAATGGGACCTTGGCTTGTTGCTTTCCTTCCTTCCAGATTAGCAGATGCTGGGATATCTGCACTGAAAGGCAACGAGTTCACCTGCTTGCAGGATGTGTCACTGTCACTGCTTAGGCGCAAGGGGCTGCTCTGAAAGGGGCCAGGTAGCAATGGCAAAAGGCACCTGATTTCCACAACTAAGGCGAGGGTCTGCAGTGTATGCATAGCATGCTTATCTACAGTCTTGATGGATAATGTTTTCCTCCTGGACAATTGCTTGAAAAGTATTACACTTCTGAAAAGTGCTTCTCTAGGAAACAGTTGTTTAGCTCACTACAAATGTGATGGATCATCAAAATCTCATAGTACTCCATTTTAAGGTTTTTACATGCACCGTGTTTTCTCCTCTGTCTGTCACCAAACCCATCCCTTAACCTGAAAGGAAGATAAGATGCTAAATTCACAAGGACTTTCTGGTCTTCAGAATTTGATGCATATCGGCTCTTTGGAGAAGTTTTATGAGAGAGAAAGAATCTGAGGAACAAAATAGCTGATAAGCCACGGATTATGAAGACTGTCTAAAAAGTCTTTCCATTACATATATAATGTAAAATATTTTTTCTCTTTTTATTTATCGCCTTCTCTGAAAACACAACAGTCTGATCAGCACTAAAATTTTTTTATGTCATTTATTTGGCAAGCTCACACACTGCCTAATTTCTTCTTTCTTTCTGGGATGACTGAGAAAATGGCAAAAAGCCAACCTCAGAAGCATCTGATCTTGGCCAATATGTTAGACCCTCTCACTTGGACTCTAGACTAGAATACAGCAGAGATTACTTTTGTGTTGCTAATGGATGATTTCTTAGTCATAGCTCATAGACAGATTTATTTCTGGCCTGTCTAGGATATTTGACATTGTGAATAACGCATTGCAGCTGATATGCCTTGAAGATCTTGTAAAGATGTAAGCAAATGATATGGATTCAATCCAGCTTCAGTGACTGAACTGTAGTGCATAACTGCAACTCTTCCCCGGTATTCTTTGTAACAAAGGCTACAAAATGCTGTCCTCTCTCCTGTCTTGGTGCAGGTACTATGAGGGGAATAACTGTACCATAGCATGTGTAAGCATCTTTGCACCCAACACAGAAAATACGAAACTCCTGACTATTCCCATGGCTAAGCTGAAAAAATACTCAGCTAAAAAAATTCAGGCTAAAACCAGACTGGCAAAATAAAAGGAATGGAGAGGAAAAGCTAACACTTCCAAGACTAGATAATATATAGCATCACCAGTTGCCCATGAAACTATTTCAAACATCATGAAAGATGTAGTTTTCTTTTTTTTTCCTCCTTAGATCATGGATAATCAATTAGTGATTACTCCCAAAATATTTCCTTCCTCCTCTCTGCAGATTCTCTGTGGAGAGATGATATTTTGATAGTGTTCTAACATATCTTTAGCTCAGGTTGCATTCTGTTTTGAATTGAAAAGCTGGTCTCCAGGATGTCAAACTACTTGTTTAAGTTCTCTGCATAAAAGTCGGCCATCAATAATATGCTGTGCTCATCCTCTTGTTTGCTGTAGAAAATGGGATTAGGTTGTTAATCAAACTTTATAAGGTTTACGTGAAGAAATATGACACTACAATGGCATCAAGCATTCATCCACTGGGAGAAACGAAAATGGAAACATAATATTCAGATGTCCAGCTCTCAGTTTCATAATTGTCTTTCAGAGATCAAGTTTACCATAAATCATCCTGAAACTGATTTGAATAATCTACCTGTCCTTAACAATAATTCCCCTAGTAAGAGGCCGAAGTCGTCCTTAGCCAAGGAACTGAAAGGAAGAGACTCGTGAAGCTGGAAGTGTGGGCTGGTGTGCACACTTCTGGGGCAGGTGATAATGTTGCTCCTGCAAAGATATTGCACAGACTCCGAGTACTATTGCCCCATTTTCCTAAGCGGGCTGCAAGGCTTTTTCTCCCATTCTCATCCTCCTTTTTCAGTACTAGCCACTTAACTGTGTGTTATTTAAAATCCTCAGAAAACGTGTAGATACCAGTATTTGAATGGGGTAAAATCCCCCAAACAGCAGCAAAATTCCTGTTGACTTCACCAGAGCTAAGACTGGAAATGAAATCACAGCTTTACCCTATGGATCACTATTGTTCCGTTCCTTCATAACATCTCAGAAGGTGGTATACTGTAAGGACCTTTGTGTTACCTGTTGGCTAAGTGCATTGTACATGGTAGATGAAAAGATCACGTAAAGGCATAGTTGTAGCTTATAATGATTATTTATTAATGCTGTCATTTGTATTACGTATTTCCTTGCCATACACTTTTGGTATAGAGTGATGCCATCAAAGTGTAACAGATTCAAATAAGCAATCATTTTAAATACGTTTGGATGATTTTAAAAGATATATGGTTACATTCTGAATCTGAAATGTTACACCCTTGACTGATATGAATCAAGGTTCTTATCTTTTTTTCTTTCTTTCCCAACTCCCTTCCTATCCCCACCCACCCCCAAGGAACATGCCCTGCAGTTAAGTGTTGGGTCTGGTATAAAAAGGCAAATGTTGAAGAGTGAGAAAAACAATAAACTACTAATGTTAATTTCAGACTGTAAGGGAACAAAAGCATACAAGGGATGGTTCAAAAATGTGTTATTTTTGTGAATGAGCTTAATTTTTTGCCCTCTTGTCATGATTTCACTGAAAACAAACAAGGGATTTAGTAGGTGACTAAAATGAGATGTCCCTCCTATAGCAGTGTAGCATTTATGTTTCTTTTCTCTCTTGTATGATCTTTGCCCTGCATTGTTCCTCTTGTTGCAATGTACATTTCCCAGGAGCAATGTGCGAAGTTTCCCTCCTCTTGCGAAAAACTAAGCATATTTTCAATAATCTTGAGTTATTAACTGGTGATATGTAAGGAACAATTTCTATTACCACAGAAGCCTAGAAGAGATCCATTGTGGAAAGCTGTTCAAAGCCCAGGGTGAACTTTTCAAAGGTATGTGCTTTTATAGGGAGCCGGATTCCTATCATCCCATGATGTGTCTTTGAAACTCTCCCCAATGTGCCTAAGACCATGTGTGTGACTGTGTGCCTAATTTGTGAGTAGTCGTAATGATCATACAGTAATAGGCATGCAACTGAGTCTACGTTTTGTTCATAACTCCAAGTGCCTTTAGCTGAATTTTCAAAGAGGCTGAATTCTTACATCTGCTACTACTTCAGTGGAGCTGTAGGTGCTCTGGGACTGAAAATCAAGCTACTGACATACCAAAAAATTAAACCTGAGGTACATATGAGTCAATCACATAGCTACTGTTCGTTCGTAAGTCAGACTTACGAACCAGATCTTTCTGAGTTTAGTGGAGACTACTGATGTTGTCTTTCAGGGAGTTTTCAATTTGAGAATTTTCTTTTTGTCACCTTATCACCAAAACTTCAGCCTTACATAATTAGTATTTTCATTCACAGGTCATTACCGCCACTTTATTTATTGGCTTAGGCATCTGGTAACTCCAAAGCTTAGTGGAAGTTCCATTTGCTTTCTTCATACTGCATGTTTACATGCAACACTTCTGATCTTGGTTTTGGATCATCTGTAGGCTAAGCCATTGCTAGAAACAAAAATAAATAAAACTTGCTATTCAGCCTCAGTCTGCAAAAAGTGCTTTTTCCACTAATATTTTTCATATTTTGTGAATATTCATACATGTTCACCCTTATGCTTGTGAATCATTCCATTAACTCACTGGCAATACTGGTACGTGCAGTTAAATGGGTAACTTCATGCTTGCAGGTAAAGGCATTTTTTTTTTTTTTCTCCAGTTCCAACCTTTATAAATCATGTTACACTTCAAAAACATCATGATGTTGGCTGAAAAAATATGGGACTCTAAAACAAAATGTGCATTCTTTTTATTTGCCTTCTGGTTTTTGATCTTTTGTCTTCAGCTTAGTGATGTTTTCAAAACTCCCCTTTTCAATAACGAAGGCTAAGAGCATCTGGGTTTTTATTTTAAAGCAAAAAATGAAATCTTTACATATACATATCACTGAAGGAACAGGGCTTTGAGAAAAATACCAAGTCAAAACACACAAAATAAAAATGCAAGATAGAGGTAGAAGAGCCTTAGCCAGACGGCATGAAAGATAGAATAACGTTTTAGCAGTTTAAAGCTTAGAGTCACTGAAATAAAGACCCTTAAAACTGTGTGAGTCTTTAAAACAATGCAGTTTCGTGAGTCTCTCAAACCTGCAGTGCTTAATTTAGGCCCACTATCAAAGGGATCTGAACTTCTCTTGAACAAGAACTGAATGTCTGGATTCTTGCAGGCACTAAAGTATTATTGATGAGTAGGTGGAGGAATTTTGTCTTGTTTGGTTATATATGTTGGCATTTTTCACTGCAATAGCTGTACCCATTTGCAATGCTGTCTGCAACCACCTCACTCAAGGATGAATTTTCCTGCCCTGCATTTGCCTTTGATTCTCTTAGAGCACCCATCAACTGTGAAGAAAACAGCAGTGCTTAAGCATAGTCTATTCAAGTATATTCAAAATACGTTATTTTTAGCATTATTGTTAATATGAAACGTTCCACCAACCAGCTGGAATTATGCAAATCCTAACACATGCGTTCCTCACTAATCTGCACTCTTGGATGTGCTCTTTACATTCATTTCATTTTATGAATGTCTTTCCAGCATACTTCCCTACAATAGGAGATTGAAAAGCCTGCAATTTTCTTCTTGCCTGATTCTCCCATTGGGTTTTGTTCATATTCAAAAAATAAATTGATGTCTATTTTTTTTAAGTCTGGATTGAGGAAAAAATCTACCTGCCAGCAGAGATGAGTGGGGAGAAAAAGGAAGGTTCACAAACTACAAAAACTGTGTTCTTCAAGCAGTTCTTTGGTGACTCACTGTTTGTAGTAGAGGTAATTAGGGCAGTCTTGGAAGGATCTCTGAAGGTCTGAGAAATTTTTCAATAACTTGCTCTCAAGGCAGAAGCTTGTAAGCTCCATCACCTTCACTGATATCACCAAAATAATGTGTTTCAGGACAACTTATGGATGAGGGGAGAAGGAAGAAGTGGTGGCTCTGCAGTGTTACCTTTCTTACATTGGTCTGTTTGTGGATCGAGAGAACATAGATGTGGCCTTTGTCATTGTCCTTGTCACACCAGCGTTCTTGCCATGGAGATAATGTGCAACCTGTCTTACTCTTTTCTCCTTCCTGCTAAGGGCAACTGACATGTCAAAGGAAGCTTATGTGTGTGTCCTGGTCCTCATGTGTTTTTGCTTCCCTGTTGATTTATGGGAGCAGGCTTTCAGTTCCTTCTGGTGTTCTTATAGGCACGGGTGTGGGAGAGAGTCCTGTGTGTCCACAGTCCACTTGCTGCTGGAACAGCTCTGATTTTCTTGCTCTCTAGCATTTTCAGTAGGGAGTAGGAGGATTTATCCAAGAGGTGAACAGCCTAGCTCCAAGCTTTGAATTCCTATGGTTAAATGACATTCTAAATCTTTGTTTTATTCTCACCTTGCACCTTGTCTGTTTTAAAGCTTTCTTAGAAAACTCATTCAATTTTAAAAACTTATTTACACCTCTAGTTCACCTTGTCTCCCTATAAAGGTCTTTTCAAACCTGGTAACTTCAATAATTTGTTGTGTCTCTTCATTTTTGCTGAACTTGTTATTTCCAAATTGAATTGGTACAAGCTTTATTTGCTGCTGCTGTTTTAGTTTTCTGCAATGGAAGATAAAACACACAGCACGATAGGACTTTTCAGGCTTTTTCTGACTAAAATATTAAAGCAGTTCTGATTGCTGCTAGTCAAAAGCTGGCGATACATTTCACATCAAGCCTGCAGGGGCAGAAGTGTTCCCCCCTGCGTGTACCCATACCCTGCCCAGCACCTTCAGGTCTTCCCCACAAAGTCTGATGGATGATGGGATTTTTCACTGCAAGATTCTTGCCTTGCCTCAGGCTGCCTCTTTCCTTAAGCACGAAGGGACATTCGGAGTTGTTAACACTGTGCACAAGAGGTTGCTCACTTCTCCAGCAGATCCAGACGTGCAGATCTGGCAGGTTAGATATATGGTCGCCCATATTGACCTACAGCTCCAAGGGGTGGTAGGGGTGTATTACTTTATTGTTTCAGGCAGTCCTGCCTCATAACTACTCTAGCTTCTGCTGGTTTTTTTGATCCACTTATAACCTGATTCTGGTCTGTGTTTACTAACACTGTTTTCTTGAACAAATTGAGCTTCCATCGAGCTACTGTTAGAAGTCAAAAAGAAAGGGAAGATCATGCTGTTTCTGGCTCAAACCTTTTGAAAACGTCCCTAAAATTGTCCTCTATTTTGCTAGTTTAATATTTATCATTCTTTTGTAAACATTAGGTATCAGCAGCTCAGTCTTGGCTAATTCGGATGAGATTGTTCAGTTGAGTCTTACTGATAAGTTGTATCTTGACCAGAGCACATTTGAATGCTGATTTTAAGTATTCTGGCATTGGAACTATTTCCTCTGGTATAATGGTTAACCATAACTGTTAACCCCAGATGTTAATAATATAATACTATGATCGCTTTACAACCACAACTAATTTTTTCTATTCATTCCTTCTACCAATGAGTTTGCCTGATTCATTTGATATGGTTTCTGGCTTCCTAATGTTTTGACAGAGTTGCAAAATGTTCTTGTTTAGAATTATTGCATCCCACATAACCTCTATGTCCTACAGAGTATCTCTTGATATAAGTAATGTTGTTCAGACTAACTTTCAGACTTGCCTAAAACAAGAGTTTAACAAATTACACTCTAAATTCGTAAATGGAGAGCATACTTAGGTCTATCAAACTCTTTATGAACTGTGTAAAACAAAAAGATTATTTTTAGACTGTAGAAACTTAAGCATTCAGAACACAGTGAAGTGAATGAAAGAATGAGCATTTACATTTTGAAGAATACATGATTCAGGTTAGATAGTTTTCTTAAACAACTCTTCCTCCCGTAGGTCACTCTTATGCTTTGGATGCCGTTATCAAATTCAGTAGGAATGGAACAATCATTCGACTGTATCCTGTTAATAGCTGGTACAGTAGAATCCAGATTATTGCTTAGAGCTTCTATGTAATATTGCTATACAAACAGTAAATACCTAGCACAGGCTGTGGGTGAGATGTACAGGGAGTAGCAACAGTACCCCTTTGCTGGCATTGGTACAGTATTATGTAGCCTCACAAAAGACACCTCCTGATATCTGTTTTAAATATTAATAGGCAACTCAAAAATCTGCAAGGTTAGTATCTTAGCATTGACTAAACAGGGCTTTCCATTCAACTGACAAGGGATTTCCACCCAACTGGTATGGGAATTCTGGTTTTGCTGTGTGTGTGTTCCAGCCATAGTGATTTCCTCTACGAGGTTTATATCCTCCTTGTGGTAAATGCTGAGGCTCCAAAAGCATATGCTCTTCAAAATGGGAATAGAGGCGTGTTCAGCATAAGGCCATACATTTATTACAATCAGGTTTCTCATGTTTCTGAATTACAAACAAAGAATTACTTTTTCCTTTGTTGTCTTGCCATGAATCAAGCAAAATTGACGTCAAAGGAGTCATTCAAGGATTAATTTGATTGCATACATACATGCATACAGAAGGAAAGAGAGATGTTTATTCTTAAACAACACTGCTTATCTGCCTTCACTGACAATGGTTAGTACTGGATCATTCAAACAGGAGTGGAACACTTTCCCAAAACAATCCTCTTTTTTGAAAAATGGTAACCTTTTCTTTGTCCAAACATGAAGTCAAAATATGTGTGAAACAGATATATTAATTACACTTAAAATATATATATAAGCTATAGGTTCAGCAAGGTTATTGCATGGTGTAATTTCCCCACATAGAGAAAATTCCTCCATACAGAAAAAGTTCCCCTCATAAGAAGCTTTTCTGCAAAGTACCATTTTTTGTGCACTGGGTGAACTAGGTGTGTCATTCTTTTATGAAACTTCCTAATCCAAGGAGATGAGTTGCCACAGGCTGATTATAAATGATATAAAAATGTTTCCTATTCTCTTGTTCCGTCTATAAAATGTAAGCACAGCCTTCACGAGAATCAGCAGCACATGGTGCTCTTTAGAAGTCAAAACAGTTCCAACAAATCTGACAATAGGACTGGAGAGATGAAATATATTTCTAAAATATATTCTTCTGCTGGTGAGAGTGTCAGAAAGTGGGGAGAGGTGGGTTGGAGTAAAACAGTGAAAAGAAACATTAAAGAGGGGAGGAAAGGAGGAGATCGAGGAGGGATCCTCTTCGAAATGTCCCACATTTCCCTTTGAATAGTAACGCACACATGCTTTTTCCTGATCCACTTTGCTATGTCTGGGCTCTGAAGCAGATGAAACGCGTGGCTGACCCCTGCCCATTGACTGCAGCTTGTGCAAACTAAGGGGCTGAATTACCTCCGAGCTCCCCCGGCCCCCCAGCCCTTCCCGTGGAAACCAGGCAGATGCCCCGGGTCCAGGTCCCGCTCTGACAAGGTGCTGAGGGTACCGAGGGCTCCCCACTTCAGCAGGGCACCTGCAGCTTTCTAAAGGATGCTGTCTCTTACCACACCTTTCTTTGGTGGTGGTGGGTTTTGTATCTAGCACGGCTATTAGAGGCTTTAGACACCCTTACAATACAATTTAAACACTCTTCAGATGAAAATCTGGTACAATCATGGACTAGAATTCAAATCCATTTCAATGGACAGGACTCCTGGCAATTACCGATGTGGTTTCAATACAAAGCAAATCGATAGTGGTAAGGAATTTGAAGGCAGTGAAGGAAAGCAGTACAGTTTTGCCACGGGGTCAAACAGAAATAAAACCATTTGCCTCCGTCTTAAAAAATGTTGACAGATTTCAACACCCTGAGGGAAGGAATGGTAGACGATGGATATAACACAGAAAAACTTGTCTTAAGCAATAACTTGGAGCCCACCGAAGCCTGGTTGCCTAGAGATGGTGCTTTGTAAGGCTGAGCAAAATTATGCCAGGAACTTTAGAAGTGGATCAATACAGTCTCCAAAGAGAGGAATTTTTCGCTTGCAGGCAGCCTTTTGCAACACATCTGACTGTGAGCGGCCTAACATTTGGAGTTGGAAGGCCAACTTCACACCATTAGATAGTCATCCAAATCTTCAGAGCACGGGAAGATGTGAATAACTTTGTTTCTAAATGGGTCGCCTTTTATGCAGAAAGTTGTTCCGACACTCATGTTTTTGGTGCACCCTTGGTCCCCAGCACTTGTTAGAGTCCTCTACCTGGGCAGATTGGTTTTATCTTTTCACTATCACAGCTGTGCTGGTTGGCACAGGACTTTATTTAGAAAGTGGGAAAATGGCTGGGTCCGTGGCTCAACCCACTCCTTCTGTTCCTTTATTTTCCCCCATGTGGGAGCGGAGGCAAAGTTAAATTGCCGAGCATCGTAATTGCTGAAGAGCGAAGTGCTAAGGAAAGATTATAGTTGATACAGAGCAAAGTTACCGTATGGTAGAGTGATGTTATGCCAAATATTTTCGCAGCATTTCTGAAAGTGGGAGCATAACTTTTCAAACAACTGTGAAGTGCTTACAAATTGCCTGATGTGAATTGCTTTTCTTCATTTAGCAATATTTAGGAGAACTGAATGGTTTTGCTCGATTATAGCAGTTAATTTGATCTAATGCAATTGATGTAAATCATGTAGTTAGCCTGATTTATGTCAATTGAGCCAGCAAAAATTTGTTTATAAACCAAGCCCAGAGTGTCTTTCTTAACACCAAAAGTATTTTTGTGACAACTGCTGCTGTGAAGTAGAATACATATTGCCAGGCAAACAGCATTTCAATTGTACTTTTGATTTCTTTATGGGTTTGGGTAGGGAAAGACTTAAATTATTAATTACAGAAATGTGACATTTTGTGGTAATTTCTTAGCAGATTTGGGAATTTCATTTTCAGAAAAAAAGCTATTATGTTCAAAAGACATTTGGAGAAATAGAATGGTGTTTTCTCACTAATGCATTTCCAGTAAACATGGAGATTTAATGATTTTCAGAGATCTATAATTGTATGCTGACAGTTTCTCCACTGAGGGAAGACCACTCTGCTGAGGAACAATTGTCCCACATGTGGATGATTCAGAACTCCTTTTGCAAGGGATTTTGTGGCTTCTGTGTGCATTTATTATGGCATTTTAAAATATCATGCACCAGTCTTAAGGCAGTGAGGTTTGTTGGCTGATTCTTCTCTCTCAGGATTCTGTTCCACTGAATCTGTAACAATTTCTCAGGGATCAATGAAATTACACCGGTATAAAACTGCTGCAAGTGAGAGGAAAACCAGGTTAGATGTATGCGGGCATTTTTACCTTATGCCTCTCTGTTACCATCAGTAAAGGCACACTATATATCTCCCTATTTTAAGTATTTAAAAAGGATGTTTGGTTTCTGATCTAGAATGCTTTGAATAATACGTCTAGTTATTGTTAGGTTAAGAATCTTTGAAAACCGCCACGTGAACAAACAGCCTCTTTGTCCTGTTCCCTACTGTTTATGTAGGTCGTTCGAGGGGTGCCAACAGCAACACCGTGCAGCGCGCTCCCAGTCACACCTCGCCTTTCCTATGCACAGAACTGCCATATGTTTCTTCAGTTTCTCTGTCAGCTTCCCCGGGCTTGTTCCTGGTAAATGCAGAGCCTGGAAGTTAGGTGGGAAGTGCCTCTGGAGCAGGGCAGAAGTACTCAACGTGACCGTCTAGGAGTGAAAGTCAGATACATGCAAGTGCTGTCCAGCGGCATAAAGCAGCCCATGGGGACTTTGGGAGGAGTGTGTCACCCTCTCTGATCCCTGTGAGTGCTGGTTGAGCTGGGAGTCATATACGTGCTCTTCCTAAAGAAATGTGTTTTTTTTTTTTTCTTGCTTTTTTCCCCAAGTTGACTCTGTCAAATAGCCCAAATCCCAACCAGCTATATGGAGAAATTGAGTCATTCGGTTTCGTGCATTCTTACGGCACCATGTCTTCTTGCTGCGCTGCCTCAGTGCGGTTCTCTGGGGAGCTGTCACAAACCCCGAGCTAATGCAAGTTAGGAAAGAAAAGTTGCTGGCAGGGCCAGTTCCTAGGAGTGTTCCTGTCCCGAGAATCTTACTCTGTCCAAAATCCTGATGATGCAGTTCATCTGGCTCAGGGCAAATACACACTTTGTTATACATAACACAGACATGATTACATTTTCCATTTGGTAAAGTCACAGTGTAACTCCAAGTCCTCTAAAAATAGAGACATGATTCAAGTTGCAAACAAGATGGAAGGATTTCAAATGGCTGCATTACACACAGAGCAAGCAAAGTTAGATTAATAGGAAAAAGCTGGTCTGGGGACTAGCGCTGTGCTCTCTTTTTCTAAGCAAATGCTTAGCTGAGGAAGCAGTGTAAATCAGCAGTTCCACTGTTGCAAGTAGAAAGAGTCTGGTTTACTTAAAATGCAAGCTGTTGCAGGCTTTACCCTCCTGAAATGATAGAGCAGAGAAACAGTTTTTCCTAACTCAGTGACCCATTTGTTTACCTGCTGAGTTGCCAAATGTGCATTTATGAAAGATATTTGCATCAGCTAGAAAATCAGTATGTATATATATGTAGTATTCTCTTGCACCTTCTATTAGGACAGACTGAGGCTATTTTAGCTGCTAGTTTTGCACTTTATGTCCCCTGTTACCCACAGCAGCATTACTGACCTCTGCTATATCTGATTTAAAATTTCACTGCAACTGTTATTGTTTAGGCTAGGAGCAGGTTGGTAGGGTGTTCTCTACTCTGGGTGCAAGGTTCTATCATGTCAGTAGCATCTAATGGGTAGATGGGAGCTGCATCTGTCAGGCCAGGATAACAATGCCTTTTAAAAGGGTGGCAACATTAATTTTACAGGGAGAATTCTGGGGGGAGAGACGCTGCATTTTGTCTAAGACTACAAAACAATGCTTGTGGCAGAACCATGAGGGAAAATCCTAGGCTCATTAAAAGAGAAGAGATGCACCTTAAAAACACTCCTGGTTTATGTATTCAGCTGTTAGGGCAGTAGACTCGGGGCTCTGGACTTCTAAATCCCACTCGGGGATCTGCCCAGGCTCCTTGTGTGATCTCAGGTGAGTGAGTCATTCCGGGCTTCACATCTCTAATACAGGGATATTAGCAATTCCCTAGTCTCAAGGTCTGGGGAGGATAAACTCAGGTAGGAAAGAGAAAGTAGATGCTTAGATGTTGTTAAGGAGATGAAGCCAGAATTCATCCAGAATTCATGCTTGTTTGCACCTGAAAAGTTCTTACTCCCTAGTAAGGGTTTAGAGGCTTTAGACTGAAGTGGCCAGGGACCTGGCGTTTTCCAGAGACTGAGAAGAAGTTGTCCTCCTCTTCATACTGCCTCTAGTGTGATGAAGGTCTACATCACTGTTGCCATCCCCCTTTAGGAACCTCAGATCCTGCAGAGGGAAATGATGCACTTGAAGTAAAATGCACCTTATGTAAAGAGTAGTTTGCAAAATAGCATATTTATATAGAGGTAATTAATGTATCCTATAATTAACAGCAAACATTATGCTCTCTGCATAATAAATACTTTAAAATAGGGAAAGTATTTCTATAGCATGGAATATTTGATTTTTCAGAAAGGTAAAATCCTAAGCAAAGATTTGAAGCTTACTTCAAAATAATACTCATACATGCTGCTCTACATAAGCATTCAGATATCATCAGTGTGCTTTTTAGAGGTGTTATATGTATTTTTTTAATTTCTTCAATGTATTCACATTGTTTTCTGTGTTAAAGCAATAGGAGGAACAAAAATGTAAATATTCCAATTAGGATATTTGTTGTTTGTTTGTTTTTGATGCACATGAATAAAAGCTATATGGACAGTAACAATATGACAGAAAAAGGAGAAAAAAGCTGAAAAACGTAGAGCAATGTGCTGCAGCACAGACAAGAATTCTCACTGTAGCTTAATGAGGTTCATTAGGTTTCTGATTTGTGCCGAGGCTGAGGTTATGACCAAACCTGACTCCTCAGTGTTCCCGTGGACCAGCACTGCTCACTCTGTCCATCTAATTATCCAGGTTTTTCTATCCAACCTGTCCTTATGGGAACTCAGCTCCTGAGAGCCCCTGAACTACCCGGCATGCGCTGCCTGGCTCCTTCGCTCTCACCCACGTGCACAGGGAGACCAGCACGGCCGAGAGCTGCCCGGGCCCTCCACCGGGCATCCGCACCCGCTTTTAATGTAGGCAGTCAAGAGCCCAAGTAAGGAGCCTCCTGAGGGGTCACGCCTGGGTGTTAGTGGGTGCTGAGTCCAAGGACATCGACTGCTGCCCCGGAGCCCGCGCCTCGCCGAAGGAGTTTGAGTTCTCAGTGACTTACAGGGACGTTGTGAATCCACATTCAGAAACAACAACAACTAAGCGTAGCTCCATTTTATCTTGTCATTTCCTGTTGCTGGCAGCAGATAATGATGGAATAATTCATCACCATGTTCGAGCTTTGGAGTTATTTTAAATTCTCCTGATCTAGCTTAGCCAATGGGTACTTCACAGGGAAAAGGACAAGAAATTTTCCAATAACTCTCTCTTTTCTCTATTGTAAAGAATGTTGAACCTGGTTCTGTGCTTGAAAGCAATTAGTTTTGAGGCAGTTAAGAATAAATTGCTGATACCCTAGAATCCTCTTAATTGCTATCCTGATCAATGACACGCCTGCTTAATTGGGATGATTGGCAGGCAACTAATCCTGTGCAGTGAATTTCAATTACTCTAAACAATATATTAATGGCCTACCTGTGTTTAAATGGCACATCTCCTGTTGTCTTCTGCCACTGCAAGCTTTTCATAAGAGCTACAAAGAGAGAGCTGGAGCTTGAGAGGAGACATGTCCTACTTATGCAGCCTCCTGCTTTCTTCCTGCTGTTCTCTGGCTCCTGCATCACTCAACTTTATCCCAAATATTTAATACAAAATTATCACATGTACATTTGAAGCCACTCATGAATGACAGCAGAGTATTTCCACTCTGTGATTTCCCCTGGTCCCCCGATACCTGGAAATATTACTTAATTGTTGGTTTCTATTTACGTTGGGTTCTTTGCACTAACCAGTGTGCCATTACATGTAACCTATTCGTATGGAAGCTTCACATTTTGTTTTCTAATGGTATAAAAATGTGTAATTGGACGAGCTTGTTGTCTTACTACTACAAAAGAATACTAATAAGGTATATTAATGTTCCCTTGTTATTAGTGGAGCTCGTTTGAAAAATGTCAGTGTTTTAATGATGAAGGAGATAGTTGTCTAGAAAAAAGTGTAAAAATGCATTTCATTTTAATTAGCTCTAATTAGAAGATTAATAGATTTTAAGGACAGAAGGAGTCATTGTAATCTTTAGGGCTAGCTCCACAGGATGTAGTCACATAAAACAAAAGGGATCCAGCCTCTGATGATACATGAAGGTGCGTACAGCAGATATCCACTTCTTACTGGTCACCTAGACCCATTCTGTTGTCAAGAGAGTGATGTGATGCTCTCCTCTTGAGTAAGACATCTAAAACAGTTTAAATCAACCATGCCCTACAGATGCCTCATTTTCTCCATAGACTAAAAAGGGCATCCTGGGTGACTAGGTCAATATGGTGGATGTCAAAATATAGGTTAGATGGATCCCACTGTGTCTCATATATCCCACAAAAATAAACGAATCCTTCAACAGCCACTACCTTAGCTTGAAGGTGTCTGAACTTACAAAGTCCCTACGACTTCCCCATGCTGCAGCTCTCTCTGTGAGCATGGCCAGGGCTGCCCTTGTCTGACTGAGCATTTCCAAACTGCAACAGTGGAAAGTGTTCAGCGAGGAAAAGCACCCTGAGCGGGTACTGTCTGCACACAGGCCCGATGCCTTGTGTCCCCAGGCCCTTTGGAGGGAAGCTGTGTGAGCAGGTGACCTGCTCCTTGGGTAATCAGGAACTGGGCTTATAGGGAGCACTACGAAGCATTCACACTCCCCAAGACACAGCTCCTCAGCTCTTAGTTTTTGCCTAAGCCATGCTGAGATTAATTGGAGTGCTCCCAAACCTCTTGTTGGCCACCACTGTGTAGGTACACTGAGCCCCTCAACATGTGCCAGCAGGACTCAGCCCTTCATTAGGAGGCAGATATGTCTGTTTTCTTTTTAACTCATCAGAGAAAGCTGTTTTCCATACAAGTGAATATTGATCAGGAACACTTTCGCACACCTTTTTTTTTTCAGTAGGAAATCCAAAGTCAGTTCGTGTCTCAATCTGGGTTCATTCAAATCCCACTGTCCTGCATCTGAGAGGACTGCCCTAACTCAAGGCTGTTGTAAAAGGTCACTGTGCAATAGCTATTTGAAAAATCATCCCTGCTTTTCTCATTCTCTGCTGTTATGAATCCCGAAGCATGTAGTAGTTGAGTTTGTACGAGAGAGGAAAGGTTCCCTTTCTGTTTCCCTTGCAATCCATCCGGCTTAGCAGGGGAGGCTGGCTCTGGCTCTCCCAGTCCTCACGTGTGCACAGGAAAGTCAGTGGCAGCACTGAGTCCTTCTTAGAGCTGCCAGTTGCTTGCACTAGATATGTGTTTGGTGTACAGAGTTTTGAACATAAATCTGGCAGAGGAAAGGAACGTCCCGTTTTGGTTTTGTAGACCCTAATAGGGAAGTCCTCACATCTTCCATTTTTCATGTGTATCCTTAGCCTAACATTCCATTATGATCTCTGGTAAACTTGTAGCTAAACTAGCTGTGCCATGCTTCCAGGTTTCACTTACCTTTCTGCCTGTGTTGTAAGCACTGAATTTGGCATAGGCTGTTTTGGCTTGGTTAAATTCTGCTTTTAGAAATCTTCTTTGTCCCATGTAAGTATCTACTGATGTACTGTGCAAGTACATAAAGCAATGATCTGGTGACTACTTTGCTTTCCTTAATAATTAATAGACCAGATCCCTCATATCTTCAGCTTTATAGTAACAGGTAATAACTCTGATATATATTAATGAATACAACTTTAAAAATTTGCAATTAGAAATGAATAGGTCGATCCTTTATTAGAGATGTTCATTTCTGTGTATCTATTTCATGCATATTTGTTTCTGTTTATCCTCTTACTGATGCATTTCTTGAGATGTGTTGTAGTGCAATTTGTGATGAACAGGGAAATGAATTGTTTTCACAGCACTTACAGATGTGTAAAGTAGCCTCTTTTATGTTGTATATTAAACCTCTGGAGAACTGCAAAGACGGACTTTAAGATTTTTACCTTTGCTGCACAGCTTTGCAGCCTTCGGTCTTATTATTGTCTTTGTATGTTTAATCACTACCCCAGGGACAACATTCCTTCCCAACAGCAGTGTGTAGTTGCTGAATCTGTATTTTTTAAAGAAATCTTTCTTTTCCTGACAGTTACTCCAGAGAGCAAAGAGAAAAGGACAAGTGTTTTCTCAGATGTTGATTTGGTGACAAGGTCAGGAGACTGAGCAGGTTGGCGTATTAATGTGCTTTTTCAGGGGAACAGAGGAGAAAGGGGAATAGTGATATGTATATGTAAGAGGAGTCAAAAAATAAAGGAAATTGGGTAAATGTGTGGAAGATGAGACAAAAGGAAGAGTGATGAAGATGAGTTTGCAGTGACACTGCAGTGAAGTAGAAGATGAGAGCCAACGGTGGCTTCCTTGTGGGAAGTATCGTGGCCCCCAGCCCTCGCCGTTTCCTAGGCTGTGCATGCCATGCCCATGGGAGAGGCAGGGGAATAAAACAGAAATGAGTTTGACTTTGCCTGTCCATCCTGGAGAGCACGACGGCAGGAGAGGTGCAGCTTGGCCTCCGCCAGAACCAGTGCCATGGCGAGGGACACGCGGGGAGTGCAGAGGGGGTTGCTCCCCAGACGGACAGAAGGGCGCTGAGACGAGCTTCCCTGCGATGGAGGAACGGGGTGAACAGGCAAAAATCTTTGTGGTCGCCTTTTTCCCTGTGGTGTTAAGGTCACAAAAGCAGCCATTTCTTTGTCTTGAATGATTTCTCTATATCAGTCACATCAGGTTGTGTGGGCTGGGTATGTGCAATAAATTTAAGCCACCAGTATTGCTATTTACATGGAGTGGAAGATTATCCCAACAGGAATGACAAGCGAAGGTGTGCGGCGAGAAGGAACGGGGGCCTGTGGACTTGTGCGCGTGTGTGGTGTATCTACCTAATGCACAATGCAGGGCAGTCTCAGCTATGTCTTTCCACATTCTTCCCTCTGAGGAGTGGGACAGCCCGTCAAGTAGACTTTTGATGGCTGTCTTCATGAATAATGCTAATTTCATCATAATACAAAAAGTTTAAAACTTTAGCTTTTGTACAGTATAAAATGAATGAACAGTGCATCAGAAACATCTGTCAGGTTATAGAATAAAGGCTTAATTAGCATTTTTGTGTGGTGTGGAATAATTCATGCTGGGACATCAAAATTTGTCTTCTGAAATGTATGGGAAAAACACATTTTCTGGTCTTTCTTGTTCCTCTCAATAGACTGGTTCATGCTGAGGGGAGGGGGAGACTGAGTTGTGCCACATTAGCACCAGTGGAAGTCTGCAGGGTGCAATGCAGTATGAGCATCTTCAAAGTGCCTTACAAATAGGAATTAATACACTGATGTTGCACAGGGATGCTGTGGCCAGGATTATGCTGCAGTCGTATCAAGAGTTCAAGGGTGTGATTTACAAAAGCACTTTAATGACTTTGTAGCACAAATTCAGTTCAGTGGTGCTTCTGATTCTGTTGGTGAAATCCTGTGCTGAGTGGCAGTGTACATTGGCACTGAAAGAAAGACAGCAGCAAATAGGGAAGAGGTGAGAAAAGACGCCTGTGAATGATCTGAGTTCTGGAAAACCTGTCTTGCTTTTGCCTTGCAAATTCAATTATCTGTTTTAATTATTACTGAGATGTATGCATGGCTATAGAGAAAGCAGATGCCTATTCAGTCTAGCAAATGAAGTATACTGACAAAGACAATAGTTGGAAGGAGCAGCTATCAGTAGTAGGAGGATCTTTATCAGTTCAGAACAGAAGTTAGGGAAGGTATTTATTCCCCTGGTCTGCTTTTAGCTTTTTCAGGCATCTCATTCAGACACTCTGACTCAATGCAGTGGAGCTGACTGCCTCTTTTCACTGACTAGGCAGGGAACCCAAGCCCTTCACTTTGATCTGTTGAATCATTCCTAAGCTGAATACCTAACATTGGCGTGCATATATGGTGCGAAAACCTGCCAGGATGTATATTTTTATCAGTGAGGCTGTGTTACAAAATCGGAACAAATAGCGAGAAATCCCTAACTGAAGGTTGGATACTTTTAAAATACTCCTCCAGAAAATGTTTGTTAAGGAATCCTTGAGTGAAATCCTATGGGCTTGTGTCATGCAAGTAGTCATATTAGAAGAACAAAATGGTCCCTGTGGGCTTAAAATTAATATGAAAATCAGTGTAAGCTGCTCCCGAGTCTCTTAAGTTCACTGATCCTTAGCTATGGGGTCCAAGGAGCAGAATGCAGCATATTCACGCTGTGTGTTGGCTCCATTGTGGCAGAGAAGTTTAGGAAAATATAAATAATCAAGAATTTATTAACCCCTTGGTCTCAATTTTATCCTCCCTCCCCTTTTTATACTGTAGACACACATAACATTTTAATTGACTCAATTATAAGTATGATAGGATGAGTTAATAGGATTTATACGCTTTGCATATACTTCATAAATTCTGAAGCACTAAAATGTATTGGAGTTATAGATAAATTATATGAAGAAGCTGGTGAATTGAATAACAGAAAGAATAATAGGAAAACAGTAATTGAAAAACCTATAAACTCCATCAATGCATGCCCTTCCTTTCTTAATTTGTAATAATAATGTAGTGGGTAAATCAATCAAGGATATTACCACAAGAGGTGACTTAAAATGTTCTCTTCTAACTAGATTTCTTGCAATTTCATTCTAATTCCACACACTGAGTGAATTACGGATGGAGTTAGACCTGTTCTGCGTTGTGCCGAGCTGCTGTTGAGTGGAGCCGCGTTAGCGTAATTGGGAGCGGAATTTGGCCCTGAGCTCTCGCTCCCCACGCGAGGAAGGAGAGGGGAGAGAAACATTGCCCAGATTTGCCTGTAGTGGTATAATTTGAGACTTGCGCAGAATGAAGCCCTGAACCCAAGCGCCTCCGTATCAACAGCTGCATACATAATGCATAAGCTGTTAAGCGTTATGAAGAGTGCTCTGCTTGTTGGGTAGCTGCAGAATAACATGGCTAACAGATGTTGTGCTTCTAAAGCAGTTGAACTCCTGAGTGTGCTTTTATCTTCTGATCTGCAGCGTACTGTGGCTCCCTCACTAGTGCATACACAAGGCAGACAGATTAGCGTTAATTAGAGAGAGGCTTTGCTCATTTTTCATTGCCAGTTTCAATTTTGGGGAAGCGAATGTTTCTCTCCTTTACGATTTCAAATAAGGGCATTTCAGTATATGTAAGCGTGTGCGGTTTTAGACCTTAATCAGTGATGCTTCTGCTCGGATTGTCTGGTGCAGGTCTGGAAGTCAAGCACCGAGGTGGGCGAAGGCTGGCGGGGAGGGACGAGGGGGGCAGGATCAGGGCCCGGCAGTGCCCGGTGGCCTCTGTAGGATGCGGCCCCTAGGAGGCGAGCAGGAGGAGCCCAGGAGCCGTGCCATTTTCCAACCTGCGTTAGTGAGGAAAAACATGAGTTGATTATTCCTTCTAGGACATTACAGAGCTTGATGAAAGCATTTTGCATTGCTGCTTATAATGAGAAAGGAAAGGGAGCTTTCCCCACCTTCCAACCCACCCCTCTCAAGCACCAATGCAAGGGAGGATTTATTGCTTCGTTAGCAGCGTGATCACGCTTTACAATGAGTATTAAAATATTGGCTTACTGGGTTATTTAGGGAATTACTCTTCCCCCAGCTATCCCCCCTCCCACTGCCACCACACCCCCACTTTATTTCATGCGTTTTTGCCATTTACCCATCACGATCAAAATATCACTGTTTCCCTTTCTGTAGTGATAGGACACTGGCAAGAGAACAAATATTTTTAGGTTGACAGTATGTTACAAAATTGTAATGTGGGCAGGGTAAATTGAAATCAAAGCAAAACCAAATTCCACTCATTCTTCAGATTCCCAAGCAGACTGAGACATCTTTTGCAGTTCATTGATCTTTTAACGTGGGCTTAGAGATCATTCCCAGACAAGGGGAGTAAGTTACCAGATGGTGAAGGCTATGCTTTCTGTTCCAGTCGCTCCTGTTTTTTTCTCCACAACTGAGTATTTCATGTTGTGAGAATATGGCGGGGCCTCTGCAGTGCCTGGGTTAATCTAAACTCCTTGTTAATTAGCCCTATACAATGGTATTTTAATAAATGGCAAAGAATCACTTTCTCTAATGTCTCCATGAACATGTCAGTGATAGGAAAGAACTTTTTGCCTTTGCAAAACAGTAATTGTGGTAGTCTTGTGAGTGTTGCTTTCTTCTATCATTAATTTCAATCATGTTCTGTTAGATTTCCGCAGCAGCTGTCCAGCAGTGAGGCCCTGTAGGCCACCATGCCTTGGCACTTAAAATTGTGGTTACATTTTTAAAAAGTGAATTCTTATTCAGCATGTCTAGTGCCTGTGTGCTTTTGAGTCATATTTGCTTACTTTACTGACACAAACCCATTTTTATTACTGCTGCCATCACAGTGCCAACATACCTCCAAGCTGCAGGGTGACCTGTAATCTGCTCTGTCTCATGTAGCCTCAACAAAATTGTCAGCGATGCTTTAATTGTCGATGATATTTTGGCCCTGATGCTTGGAAAGGACTCAGCTTGGCCTCCATCCACAACAAATTTGTGACGGAGTATTTTTTTCCTTCTGCGCTAGGAGGCAATTCACTACTTGGTACTTGTTGGTTCTGTCACGAGTGAACAGTTTTTGATGCTACCAGAGCAGCAGGCTGAAAAGCCAGGGTTCAAGATATTTCTTTGGTGAACCTTAGGGGTATTCAGCGGATGCATATGCTCACTCTCTGAAGTGGCTTCAGAGAGAACATCCTTGTCAGACTTGCTCCATTTGTATGAGCTTCGGTTTTGCTGAGTACTCTTTGCCACCTACCTGTTTCTGTTTTTTTTTTTTTTTTCTTCTTCTCTTGAACTCTTAAGACTGCTCTGCACTCACAACATTTTATTATCTAAAGGTATGATGCTTGTTTTGGCTCTGTAGTAATGAATGGAATTATTTTTAGCATTAAGCCAGGCTAATTTGACAGTGCTATTGCAGTTTAACAAATTAACACTTCAGTTTGTCATTTCTACCATCTCTTAGGGAAGGGGTTGTTCTGAAGGGTACCACAATTAGCAGTGGCAGCAGGCACCACCATCATCAGCAGCAACAGTTCCTGACTCCTTACGACTTTGAAATAGCGCAGACATCATTACTGGCACGTTTTTGACAGTATGGAAACACATGAGTTATGACCACTCATGCCAGGATGCAAAAACCAGGGCGCTGCAGAACTTTTCTGCTACTCCTACTCTTACTGAAGATGAGTACTGCTCTCATCTGTAGTTCACCACTGATAACATTATGACTGCCTCTCCCTTTGCTTTTTAGGACACCTTTTACGCACCCAGGTCTCTATACTAAGAAATAAGATGTGCCAAGGACTCCTTGCTAGCTCTGAAGCCAAGGGTTGTGGCACTGTGTGCACACTGATAAACTCTCATGCCCCTCAAAACCTGGTGACCTGACTCGAACAGCCTATTGGGAGCAAAAGGGCTATGATAACACACAGTAGGGACGATGGCCTGCCGACAGTGGAGCCCATGACCTGGTCCTGTTTAGTTTAGCAGCATAGATATAGTCCTTGAGGGCAAATAACTTTCTTGTCTCTAATATCTTGGCCTGTATCTGGTATATCTCAAGACAGCCCTTGCTTTGAACACCAAACAGAAAACTTTAGGACCAACTTGGCTATTGCAGTGGTCTTTATTGTGTTCCATCACTGAATCTTGATGATGCTTCTACAGCGTGTAACCCAGATCTCACCGGCGCAGTTTGCCAAAGCCTTCACAGCCATGCCCCATGCCATCCATCTTCTTATTGGCACTGGCTTTTATCCAGCCCTCTCGTTTTACTACGAGAGCTGCATTACTGCATTATCAAGCCCTTGCAACACAGGGGCCCTCGGGCTATATTTGCTTACCTCCTCCTTACTTCTTTAGCTGCAGAAGTATGAAAGTTGGTGGCTTTTGGGCTGTCATGGGACAGCAGATGAGCAGGGCCCAGGCTAAGTGCTAGGAGGAGATGCAGGGGCCTGTAGGATGCGTGTAATCAAAACACATATGATTATCATGTAATCGTCATTTTTGTTGCTTCTGAGGCTGTGAATGCTTGGCTTTGATTTAGCTAGGCCCCAAGCACTAGCTTATCATTAATAATGAGGAAACTCTTTTGCTCTTTGTGTTTTGTTAAAATGAAATTTATCCACTGTTTAACAGCTAACAACATCCTTTACCAGCACAGTTTTATTTTCTGGCAGTCCAAAACTTTGTGATGTAAATACTCTGAGCTCAGCCATTTGACAGGATAAGCACGCCATTTTTAGTGGCAATGTTGGATGTAAATGCTGATAATCAATATTTAGCTAAAGGCGTGCTGGATCAGGACTCAGAATTACTTTAACATAAAGGATGCTGTCAGATTTTGGCCAACCAGAAAGTAAATTACCTGTTGCAGGAATGAGAACAAATCAGTGTCAGCACATTGTCAGTCACAATGTTTATTTTGTTCTTTTTTTCCTAACCTTTTTTCATGGACTTTCGGTTTCTGACATTATTTCTCATAGTGTGAATGATATGTAGGGATTAAGGCATTAACTGTAAGACAAGGCTTTACAGTTTCTTAGTTACCTCACTTGATGATGTCCATACATTAAGTTTCATATTACAGCTCTTCAATTTGCAGAGTCTCCTAACTTGATCCTCTTACAGAAGAGGGTTTTCCAGGGGGTTACAGCTGCATCCAGCTCTGCTTTAGTTTCCATCTTTAACCAAAATTTGAAAAAATAAGGATGAATCTTACAGGAAAAAACAGTTGTTAAAGGTAATCCATCCAATTATGTCCTTGTAACATATCCTCCCAAATGCCCGTTTATTTTGTAGTTTGCTAATTAATCCCTTGAGGTTGAAAAATATTTAAAAACTATTTTAGGATAGATTTTTGATATTTAGATATTTTTGATATTGAGATTTAGTGATAGATTTTTGTCTGACCTTATGAATTATGAATTATAATTTAGGGTACAGAAATTTCTTTCTTTCTTTTTTTTTTTTTTTTTTCAC
>VXAA01005740.1:261791-311726 GCA_013399115.1 Anseranas semipalmata | reverse complement strand
GGTTAAAAAATTTTTTTTTTTTTTTTTTTTTTTTTTTTGTCACTTTATGTTAAGGATCATGATTGCTTTACATTTTTGAGGCAGAAGACCTGTGATATTTTACTTCTTACTGGCTAAAGAAGGACTCAAGGAGTGCTTGTAGGGTCTTTTTACAGTTCATGAAGTTTCACATTGGCCAGAGCTCAATAGAAAACCTTCATTTTGATGTAAGGTGAACCTCAACTGTTCCTTAGCTGTTAGGGTTTGTCCATATAGCCCAATGTCATTTCTTCAGTATTATTCCTCTCTTATGCCCAGTGAGAAGATGACAGAGTTATCAGCAATACCTCCAGGTAAGAGGCTCTTTGGGCAAAATAAAACTTTATTATTCCCAAGAGTTGTGATAGGAAGGGAAAGAAATAGGAGCTCTGTCCTCAGAGAAGGATTTTCATTTTCCTTCCTAAGCATTCAACAAGAAGTCTGGCTCAGGATTTGCCACTCAGTTTTGTTAACACCCACATAAATTCAATTGCAGAAAATTATGCCTAATTCCCCAGAAAGCAAACTGTATCATCAAACCTGTATTTTCATTAGCAAGAAACCACTCTCTTTCTGGAAAGTCCAGCAAGCTGCAATCTAGTAATGCATTTGCATAGACAGACAAATTTATGCTTTTCTTTTTCTTTCTTCCTTTTCTGTAGCCTGAAGGGCATGGATTTTTTTTTTTTTTAATGTAGAAACAATCCACGGTAATCATCTGGTTCTTGTAAACTTTGTGCCCTTTCCTGAGCCGTTCCCCGATTGCTACAATGTAATTTCATTTGCTTGTATTAATTACTTCTTTTTGCTTGTACTGTCAGATTAGTTCTGAAATATTTCCATTGTAGGAGCTATTTAAACCTTCCTCCTTTAGATCCATATTGGATAATCAGGGCAATTTGATTAAAATGTGAGGCTGACTTTTGATTCATGTTTCTTTTTTTAAGATGAGGGAGGAAAGTTCAGGTCATCTTTGAACCACACATAAAACTGGTCAAAAAACAGTAGGATAATCCTGACTTTGGTGGTCCTCCTCTTGGTATGAACTGGGTTCTTTTTATCTATGTGTAATAGTATCTATTCAAAATATGAATTAAAATGGTACAATTAAAAAAAAAAAAACACCTCTGCTCACACAAAGTGCAGACAATCATGCTGAAGAATCTGTAGAGACATAAATCTTATGCCAGTACAGCAGAAATGAAATGTATAAGTAATTCTAATTAAGAAAAAAGAATGAACAGTGAGATAGCAAAATGTGCAACGGACAGAACGCTATTTAGACAGGAGAATTTCAGATGGTACTTAAAAATTCCGCTTGGGTGATCAGCACAACAGCCAGAAATTCTTGTCCTGAAAAATGCAGATTAATGCATGGTCAAAGGTAGATTGCTTCTTCCCAATGTAACTGTAACCACTCAGGAAACAGATTGGGACATCACTGTGGAGAGTTCTGTGTGCAGAAATGGTCAAAAGGCAAGCAAAATAGTTGTTTTTCTAGCTTCAGTTCCTGTCCCTGGAGATATTTTTCACAATCTGTAGTGAAACATTAGGGTTTTGCATTTTCATAAACTGAAGTTATTTTAAAGGACAACCAGTTCCTTTATATAGTAGCTAGTCTGATTTTTATCTTCCTTTTTTTTCTTCAGCACGTTAGCAAACCAGCTGATAGACATCTGATAAGGTGACTGACTTCTGCCTCTGAATGTTTGTGCATTTGTGAAATATATTTCTGTGTTATTATTTTTAGTTGTACATAGCCCTATGTAATCAAGACAAATATTAAGTACATCAGCTTTTCAGAATGATGTTTATATATTCATTCTAGTTATAGTATAATTCAGAAGATTATCACTGTGATACTGTTTGTCTTCTGTTTCTATTAGGGAAAGATCTGCTAGCTTACCAATATATGCCCAATGTCTGCCTTCATGGGAAAGGCTAGAGGACTTGGGGTTGTCTCAATGTAGTATCAGATGCTGTCAGACTGCAAAAAGGAGAACTTCCTAATTGCTGTCTCTTGACACTGGAGTATTGTCACCCAAAAAATAATATTTCTTGTATTTCCCATTTTCAGGAGTTCTTCAGAAGCTTTCAGAGCTCTGAGAGTGGCTGACCCTGCTTCCCCAAAGCAGCATGGCACGGTGCTGTGCCTGTCCGCGTTCAGCCGAGCAGCTAAGTGCATTCTTAACTTGAAATGTGTAAGTAGATTTAAGTATGTGCTTCGCTGCCTTTTAAAAAGTTATGGCTGTCTCAGTCTTAGCCGGTAAAGACTAGTTTGCTGACATCTGGGCAAGCTACAAGGGTCTGTCCAGCCCTGGGATGCCATCTTTCCTTTCTGCTCCAATTCAGAAGACGCATCTTGAAGAGGTCATTGTGGTTCAGGGACTGCCTCAGAGCACTGCAGATTACAGCTTTCCCTACTAGTGCCTGCATTTTCTCCATTATAGCTGGCACAAACAATCAAATAAATGCAAACCAGAGAAGCAAAATAAATCAGACAGAAGCCTCAGAGGTAAATGAAGAACCTTTGTTTTCCATTTAAACCTGCTGGATGCAGTAGTCTGTATGCCAGACCTTGGATCTCTTGAAAATGACTTATTCCAGGCATAATTTGCCACCTACATTAGACTGAATGAAAATCCATCAGCGAATGGCTTCCAGATAGAGACTCTGCAACATTTGGATTTAGTTCCAAATTTCAAAGGTCATTTAGAAAATCCAGGTCAGGATTCAGAGCTGAATTTCAAACGTCCCTGAAGTTCATGTTTGTTCAGACCTAAGCCTACAGATCTAAACCAACATGATAATGCAGATTTAAAACAAGAACCTCTAGGTTTATATAGAATCATTTATTCAAACCCCTGGTTACTTTTTTTTTCTCTGTGGTATTATTTACCAGTCACAAGGGCATGTGAAATAACTACTTAATAATCATGAACTGCTAAAGCCACTCATTATGCATTGAAAATGTGTGAGTGCAAATTCTCTAAATGATGTGGAAGTTGGGCTGTTGGGAACATTCAGATTGTACATTATCAAACTGTAGGCTACTCTCTAGTACATTTGTCTGATATACAAGACAATTTCATCTCAACTTGGATGAGATACAGAAGCGTAGGCTCTGTGGAATATGAAGCGGGCTTGGTGGAGCAGAGGGAAATTCATGTTATGTTCAATGTGCCTAGTAAATAATGAGATATTAAATTATAATGTGTTCCAGGAGTTTTCAACTGTATTTTCTCTTTAATCATTTCATTACTCCGAGTCCTTTGTTTCTGAGTTGTGTCTTTCATTAGAATTTTAGGACTCAAGCGTGGGGAGGGGGAGCTCTGTGAAGGTCCCTGTGGCACCTCCAATGGATTAATTCCTTCATATAAGAAGGAGGTTTGCCCACAGTAGAATCACTGTTTCTTGAGCTACAGATCTCTGCTATGGGCACAGAGCTCCTGGGCAAGCCTGTGAAGAAAGGCTTCATCTGCAGCAGCCACAACGTATAGCTGGAGCTCACCTGGAGCGTATCTCACTTCCATGGCAGCATACTTCGAATAAGCAGATGTGAACCCTTTTTGCAGCAAGATCTGTGACGTTGTGTGACTGCAGGGGTGGCAGCAAAGGAAAGGACTCTTGTAGCCGTATGTGAGCTAGCGCTATCCTCCTTAGCGTTCCTGTCCCTTGGCATCTCTGTGTGAGCGTTGTACCAGCAAGCAGGATTGGTGCTTTCAAACAGATGGGCCTGAGCACAGTCTGAGCCAAGGGAAACATGTATGTGAATCACTTGTGGGTGTTAAGGGCAGGATTCCCATTTGATATTCTCAGCATCACAGCAGGTATACGGATCCAAACATTTAAACAGTGTAAACCACTTGAGCCTCTTAAAAAAATGCACGATAAATAGTTAAATTTCTGTTAGTGGGAAGGCAAAGGAAGCTTCTCCAGGTAGGCGCGCTGGGCAGCAGAGGGTTTAGGGGCGTGGGGTCTCTTTTGTTACCAATGAGTCAAAGAAGCCCTGGCACATGATTTTGGGGCCAGGAAGGCAAATAGGCTTCTAATGCAAGTGAAACTCAAGGACAGATTTTCAGCTATTTCCCTTTGATTACCAGGTGCTAAAGTGCCTATTACAGGAAAGCAAGGAAAGTGCTTTAATTATGTTTCCATAAACAAGATCCTGATTTCCTGGACTGAAGCCTCAGGGAGTATTATAATGTGGCAATTGGTATGGGCCAGTGTACTGGTTGTTTTGTTTTAGCTTGTGCTATTCAGAGGAGCCTAAAGGTGTTTGATCCCAGGTTACTCATGATTTTCTTATGTGTCTTTGAAAATCTCCTCTTTAATGTTCGCTGTGAAATAAACCCTGTTGACACTGGCTACGTTTATGGTACCAGACTCCAAGAGCTCTCTTTTCTGTGCTTCCCAGTCTGGGCACACAATTTAGCCATGCATTATTTCCAGATGGGATAAGACTTGGCCATGCAAGCACATCGTTCTCCCAGATCTTGGATTTTAAGGAAAAGAAACATGCCTGGATAGGAGCAAAGACGTGCTCCGACAGATGTCCTGCTGGACTAGGTAGGTGAGGGGGAGTACAAGTCATACGTTAATGTACCCAACTGGTAAATCCAGACATTGGCACTGACACTACTGTATGTCTTAGTACTTTTTATACTCAGAATTTATCCAAATATGGTGCTTCCTGAATACCCTGCCACAGTATCTGTGAAGACACTTATTTAGGTGCATAGTTACTAGTTTGGGTTTATTTTTTTGCATGCGAATGAATGGACTGGCATACATGTATTGTTGTTAAGGCCACAAGTGGAACAATTTAACCTATTGTAAAAACAAAACAAAACAAAACAAAACAGAAAATCTTTGCAGTCTTGGATAACATCACACTTTCACTGTGGGTGCAAGGTTGATGCCAATTAAACTTACATAATTACAGTAACAGAACATTAAGGTTGCAAAAACCGCACTCCAGAATTTGAAATTCTGGAGCATGTGTTGGCTGAATTGTTTGGTGCATAGTGGTATTGTCTTTAACAACAATACATAGGCACACAGACACTCACATTATCTGCTGATGGCAAATGTGCCCATAGATGGCACTCAGAAATATGTAACAATGTTTATGGCTTTTGCAGGATCAATAAAGTTCATTGTTGTGCAGTCCAAATAGCTCCCTTTGGCACAGCTCTCTTTACAGCAGCATTGAACAACAAAGCCCTTGTTGGAGGGATTTTAGAAATGGTAATGTAGTTTCAAAAATACTCATATAATATATATATACATTTTACTAAATTGAAGCATTTGATAAATAATACAAAACTGGCAGAAGAAATATTAAATGCAGTTTAATTTGGCTGCTGGTATATTACAGGGTGCTCTCAAATAAATATGCACTTTTATTTCAGAAGATCGGTATTGCTTTGCTTTGTTGGTAGGAAAATATGCAGTGCTGATCTGAAATGTGACTTGACACTTGAAAATATAACCTAGAACTAGCGAAAAGAGTAAAAGAAAACATGCTGTCCTGCCAACCTGTTAGCTTGGCACCTGACTTACAGATGCCCTACATTCAGAACATTTTTTTTTTCAATGTAGACTCATGGATATATTTGTGATTATCTCATGTCTTCCTCCACATTCAGGCCCCTTTCAGAACAAATGCTAACTGTACTCCTGCATACTATAAGCTGGCTTGAATCTTTCATAATAAGCACCTTTAGAACCCAATTATATGAAGTTATTTGGGAGTGGTATCAGTCTTACAGGGGTAAAGACTCCTCAGCTTGGCAGAAGTCCTTTAGTGCATTGGTTGTCCTACATACACCCCAAATCTGCAAGCTGGTGTTAGAGTGTGTTGTGTGTGACCTGTGTAGACAGACTGTATTGTCCAGCTCCATGCGCTGCTTGTATGACCCTGAGGCTTTCGCGGAGAACAGGGAGGAGTTTCCCAAAGAAGTGATGCTGATGGATGGGCTGGGCAAGTGTTAGTGCCTTTTCCTTGGCACATCCAACAAGCTGTACCACATGCGTTATGGTCACCCTGGTCTGCAGTTCCAGGTGGATGACAGATCCTCTCTGAACACTTCACGCTGTAATACTCCATCTTGCTTCAATATGCCAAGGAGCCAGATTTTTAAGTGTTTACATCTAAATATAAATGAATACTAAATAATAGGTGAGTATTTTCATTTGATATTCAATTCAGTAAAGGAAAAGGTAGATTGATTAACCTATTATTTAGTCCATTATTCAGGATTGTATCACAGTGAAGTCACAATTATTTATGAAACTGTGATTAATTTTATATCTCTTCTTGGCTTTAGGCCATCCATTAAACTATATGAAAAGAAGCAATTAGTCACTTTACATCTTAAGAATTTTGTATTTAAGTTAATAAAAAGATTTATTTCTATCTTGAAAAGATGATAGCCATATGTCACTGTGTTTGTCTCTCTTAGGTCTGTTATTTTACCTGCTGTTCTTATTTAATTCCAGAAATTCACTGAAAGCTGTGAGTATTCAGCACCTTCCCACAGCAGGCTACTTTGGTTTCATTGCCTACATATGCATTCAGACATTAGCTTTAGGTAGAAGTGTTTCAAAATCCTGGGCAGTGTTTTGCAGCAGGAATGTTAATCATTACAAGCATCACCACTGAGATTTCAGTCTTTGAGGGCTGCCCCTTGAGGTAATGAAAAGGACTATGTTTTGATGATCCTATCATCTCCAATGGCTGGAGTTTTAACTCCTGGTAGGGCCAGGACTTAAGTCTAACAGGTCAAAGAGGCCAGAAGAAATGAAGTTCACTGTTTTGCCAGGCTAGCAGTTGATTGATAGTTCTATAGCTTATATTCATTAAAAAAAATAACGTCAAACATCAAAAATACACTAAGGTAGCCACATTAGCAAGGTACTGGACTTGGCAATTTTTGTAAGTCTTGTTGTGAGCCATTGGTAAAGCCAGGCCTCTATGGCAGTCTTTTCTGAACTTAAGTAGGTAAGTAAATTTCTAGAGCATTAGAACAATAGCTACAATAATAAAAGTTGATAATGGTAATGAAAGAAATGGACAAATGCACGCCCTAAATCCTTGGAGTGTGCAATCATCAATGCTGACAAAAAGCAATTTAAAAATGAAAAAATCTGTAATATATCCAAGGATGCAAGATAGTTACTATTCAGTGAGCATAACTTTAATTCAGAAACAGAATCATCACTCATAGGCTAAGAGCCAGTTATGACTATGGAGTTACTCATCAGCATGCTCCGACTGACAACACTTCTTGGCCAATTCTTTGCAATAATGTCAATAACAAAAGTTGGGGTAGTCAATATATATTGGAGAAAGCAATAAGCAAGCATGATCCCTGTATTTTAGATCAGCATGCGGAAAAAAAAACTATAATCAGTGCCAGAGATTGGAGTGAGAGGAAAACACTGCTAAGTGTGGCTATCTACAAGTCAAATGGTGATGGGGTTACTGGGGGTTGGTTTAAAACCAGCTATGTACTCAAAGGAAATTTAGGTTGGCTCTTCAAGACATGCGACAGTGTAGATGAAATGGTATCAGAAGTTACCAGTTTTTGTGTTGGTAAGGCTGAAGAACAAATGCATTAAAAATAAGCACTCCTTTTTGTGATGATGCTGAAAATATATGGGAGTGTCACTGTGGGATGTTTCAGTTTTTTTCCAAAGGTAGGAAAAGTGGTCTGCTTCTCATGAAACTGGTGTAGCTATAGCTGAAAAATGGTTTTGGGAGCCAGGCTTAAGAGTAGACAGACCGGATAGAGTCCAGAGGAGGGCAACAGGAAAAGAGGATTAGAAAACATGCTTATAGAAACAAGATGAAGGAACTGATTTGTCTAATTTAGCAAAAAGAGGCCTGAGGGGAAACTTAATGTCCCAAAGCATACGAGACTGATAGGAAAGAATAGTGAGCAATTGTTCCAGCACTGGGACAGTTGCTCATTGCTCCTCATTAGAGGCTTTCAGAAAGTGGATAAAGGAAACTCTGCCAGGGATAGTCTACAACTGCTCGATCCAAACATAATGCAGAGAGTGGGGCCAAAACAGCTTTGGAATTCTTTTCCAACTCTTCGTTTTTACAATCCTAAAAAAGCATAAGGAAAAGGCTAATCAAGACACAAGAAAACAGATTTCCAGTTGTACTGATGAAAAGAGTTCACGTGTGTTGAGGCTCAGATCCTGTACAAGTCAGCACTGACATGCCATTGTCTTTTTTTGAATGATTGTATCATAGATGCTGCAACAGCTGTGACTGATTTTCAGAAAAGTGTCTCTGATGTCTGCATAACTGAAGGACAGAAAAGAAACAAGCCAAAAAAGGCATTAACTCCTCAAAAATACCTCTGAAAAAAAGAGGCAGCAAAAAGTTTTAAAACAAAGGATGGTGCAGTGAGAGGCAGCATGAGCAGCAATGAGGAGAACAACAAGGATAATACCATCAAGAAATTCAACCCATTGGTAAAGGGCATTGTAGTAAAATATCCCACCAGCTCAACTCCTGACCTTGATTACGACTTTGACCACTCTGAAATTGCTGTTATGGCATTTGCTTTACGGGTACAGTAGGAAATTATGATAAATACTCATAAACTTGAGAAAACCTCAGTTGAAGCTCAAACCACCAGGGAAATGCTTGCAAGAATGAGATGGCTGATAAATTACTGAACTCTTCAGTAAAGCAAAAAACCCAGAAAATCCTGCAGAATAATGGGGGATGCAGCATTACAGTCAAAATGCCAAAGAACGGTGATGTAAGCAATCACAGCAGTTAGCACACTGAGCAACTGCAACTGTTATACTTCTTCCAGTGACAGGCGAACTCTTCTGCATTGCTGTACTCAACAAAATGAAAGAAATGGTTGAGATGCAGCCTGAATTTCAACCTGGAAAATTACCTGTAAACCGATTTTTCACAGAAGGGTTAATCATTCGAGGGAACATCAAATGATGTAAAAAAACCCTTCATACTTCTTCTGAAATCACATGACAGTCTCCTTTATGAATTACTATGAAATATCTTGATGTGTCATGGTATGCCAATAAAAATAATTTTATCAAGGTGCAGTGTGCACAGTTAAATCAATGTAAACTCGGGTGAATGATTTGATAATAGATAAATGTCAAGCACAGTTGTATTATCTCACCTCTGATATTTGACTGGCCATTATGCTGAAAAGTGTAGATGGATACAACACAGGCACTGTATGACTCAAAAGCTGTACACTGGAATTAGTTAAATTTTGCTGATGACAGAAGTCTTCCAAATGGAAACAAAACCACATCGTTCAAGATTATTCAGTGCCATAAACATGAGCTGCCTATCAATCAGGTGTGAGTAAACAATGGATATCGTACAAGAACCCCTCACCTCCCAGTTCACATGTTGGTTTAGCAGGTAGAGCACGAGTGGTAACGCACATCTTTTGCAGTAGATCTTGGGCTAGTACAGATGTATAAAGAAAAGTGCTGCTAAATAACCTAAATGTAGTTCCACTTAAAAGAGATTTGATTTTCAAGGGTCTACAACTGGAAGGCTAACCTACAAATTTTCATCTCAGAAGCTATTTCTGATAGAGAAGGAAAGTGCCTTAAAAAGAGTAGGTATTATGTGGAATTAATTTATAACAAATGCCAGAAGTCATCAGAGTTTTCAAATAATTATGCTTTGTCATTAAAGCTATTCAGAAAAGCAAATGGGAAATATTTGCTGGGAGTTGCAAATCAGGGCAAGGCATCAGCCATGACAGCTGTGCCATGGGGCAGTTGGAGGAGTACAAGAGAAAGGCCCACAAAAAGAATCTCTCTAATTGAACTTTATGCAGTGTGGGAAACAGTGCAATATTTAACAATTCTGGGAACATGTGGAAAGCTGTCCAAATCCAAAAAACCTGGCAAGGCCTCATTCTGGCCCTAAGCTACTTTGAATGGCAGAGAAAAGAATCATCCCGCAGTTTAAGGATCTCTCATGTTTTTATAGTCCTTGCAGCTATGAAAGGTTTGTGTATGGAATATAACTATTTCATCACTGAGTAATATATTACAGGGAGTAACTGGCTATTACCAGTTCATTTAAGAAAATACTTTCAAAAGGCACTGTGTGCCAAAATTGCAAGACTAAGTATATTCCATTGTAAAAAAGGCATTAATGATTGCTTCCTGGAGATGAGCATTATAGGTTTCAATTTGTAGCTACAAAGCAATGAAATTTTCAGTACATTCAGAAAATTGCATGCTGTATATTAAGTGAATTGAAGACTTTGAAAATGGTACGGGTGTTCAATTTTTATATCCACGCAACAGTGGAAGAACTGGGGATAAACATATACTTTGACTGGACTTCTGAAGGAAAATGCTGAAGCAAAATGGCTAACTAATAACAAAACAAAACAAAATATCAGCCCCCCCAACCCCAGCATGCTCGGATGTGTTCAGTACGGGCTTGCTGTAAGCTACCAGCATCACCCAGCACCCAAGCTCCAGTACTTGTAAAAATGGATTGAAAACTTCACTAGCTTTAAATCAGTGCAGGATGGACAATCACAGGCTCCCTTATCACTTCCAAAAATGACCTGCTTAGAGTAAATTGAAGCGCTTTGATAGTTCAGATAGCTGTACAATTCACATGTTCAGAGTGGTGATCACCTTCAAATTTAAGCACTTAATTTGAGAGCTTCAATAATTTTAAATTGCTATGTGCCACAGAGTGGCAGACAGAGACTGGAGTGCTACAGTATTTTAAAAACAATTTGGTGTTCTGCTTAATATTTTTATTTCAGGGACTTCAGAGAGGGTTTCTATAGTGAGGCATGGGAAATGGAGCAGATTTCAAGATTAATGTAGAAAAGTAAGAGACTTTATGACTTTTAAAACTCACAGCAGAGGAAATCTTCTCTAGGGAATGTACAGCTCCTAAGTCTGTGCTTGGCCTTTTCTCGGAACTGTTTGACCAATGTCCTTGTGTGGGCTGCGGCAGAAGGTAGAAGGAGAGGTAATGGTGTTTCCATGGGCATCAGGAGACTCTTCTGTCCGTTTACTCTCCTGAAACAGCCTGCCCAGGTTAGGTTTGTTTCCAGGAGGCATTTCTGATTAGCTTAACACCTACTACTGTAGAAGCAGTTACGAATAAAAGCTTTACTGTTACTTGAATGCTTCCCCACTTGTGGGTTCAGATATTTTTACCTGGCTGTGGGTTTGTTCATTTGTTATTTTGGTTTTACTAAGCTTCAGTTTGATGTCAGGATAAATCTCTCCCATGTGCTTTTAACTAGCCACATTTTTTCTGGCAACATTTATTGATGAAATGCTTTACAGAAGAATTGTGCTGAACCGTAGGTGGCTGCTGCAGACTTGGTCTCTGTGGGTAGGAGGAGGTGCAGAGCGTACCACAAAGACCCTCACAGCCCCATAGCTCCGTCTGGCTCCAGATTTGGGCAGCAGGATTTTCGAGTGTAATGGGAGAATCAGACTTCAGAGATGATTCTTCAAGTCTGCTTTGAAGGAAGCGGAGTCTTCAGACTAGGAAGGTATCACGTCCTGCAGCCCAGCCGACAGCAGGTACCTTTCTTGAGATTGGAAGGGAACAGAGCAGGAAGAAGCAGCCTGCAGCCTCCAGAAGGCGTGCACTTGAAATGGCAAGAATTAAATCTTACCTGAAGAGCCTAGGAGCAATTTGCTGAAGCTGATACCTTGTGACCTCTCATTTAGCAGTAAGAAACCAAAATTAGGTCCTGAGAGGTAAATGTGAATAGTGTCTTTCACTTCCAGAAAGCTAGAATCTGGCTCACAGAGATTTTATTATTGAGGGTGCCACTTTAGATGCTAATCACTATTTGCAGGCTCATTACAGCTTCAGACTGACCTCTTCAAAGGAATGAAGGGGTATTTATTATGTGTTCATCCACCAGCAAAATTCAAACTCCATTGAAAGTCCCAGCTTGAAGGTACAAGGACACAGACCAAATGTGAGTTCACTCATTGTTTTGCCAAATCCTCTTTCGGTATCTGTGTGTACAGTCCAAACCTACACTATGGACTTGTGTTGGCGTACCTAAGCTGGACCTGACGGGTGTTACGAAATCTGACATCTGACCAACATAACCCAGCTGGAAGGGAAGTGGCTGTGTCTCTGAGGGAGCTGGAATAAGCAGTGCTGGCCAAGCACAGAGTCATTCATCAGCACAGCGTGCCGAAACACCCACTGGTTCAAATGGGAATTTGGAAGTCCTGCTGTTAAACCTATTAACGCAGCCGGTGTATATGCAGCATATTGGACACAACTTTCATGTTATAAGGAAAGCTGGCCAGCTTCAACTGGAGATTATATTTCTTCTAGCCAAATACTCTGACACAAGACTTGGCTTAACACACTGCTGATATTACACAACTGAAACTCTTCTGTACACCTGATGAAGGACTCATTGGGACTCCATTGGATCTCTGCCCTCATTTGCTTTTTTTTGGTTAGACTTAAGCACATTATGTAGGTTGAATCATGACTTTTCTGCCTGTAACGTGAACAACCAGATTAGATTTAAACTAACCTCTCCCTGCCCCCCACCCAGCCACTTGAATGGATTTATACTGTGTTGAAGTACAGTAAAATAGGGTTGAGTAATTTCTTCCTTTTTTTTTTTTTTTTTTTAAATTAATATCATCTCTCTTTTCTTTCTCGATTTTTCCAGGAGCATACATTTTTTGTGATATATCCTAGTCAGAACTGTTTTTTCTCTGCATTTCAGCTCTTACATCAATATTCCAGAAAATTGGTAGAACTGGGTCTACGAGTATGAGCTTTTCATTTCCACACACATGACCTCCTGAAATCCAGTGAAAAGGTGTTTAGATCTACTTATCTTACTCAAGGATTGCATCCGCTAACTGAAGGTTACTTCTAAGGTTGGGAAAAGTTTCATACTCTGCCTTCAAAAGTGTTCAGGTGTTGAAAGCAGGCTGCAGACGTTTTGTGAACGACCATGCTAATGCTTCCAGAGAGGTGAAGCAATGTGAAAATTGACCTGGCTTTTACATGTGCATGAGCCTGGTGGTCAACCTGAGTCGGTAACTTGTCTTTGGCATGACAGGAAGGTGTTAGAAATCACCTAGCACTCACTGAGGGATTTTCTGCCCAGAATAATTGCAGAGACCTGGAGACACTCTGAAGCCTCAGGTTTTATGCCTGTCTATTTCAGGGGTAAAATCTAAAGTAATCCTGAATGGATGTAATGAGTTTATGTCAAAATGTTATTTGAGAGGTTTGGGTATTTAGAGAGGAATGTTGTTTGTCCCCCCTCATTTCCCCCGCTGAGTATCTGAGGACTTTGAAGCTTGAAGATTTTGGAATAATGGCACTACTTTCTTGATGGCTTTTGCCTAGAAAACAGAGACAGACAAAAACAAATTGTATTTCTTTGAGTGAGCTTATCAGGCAGTGCTTGGGAGACAGTTTGGCTGTTTTCTTGGTTTTATTTAAGGAAAAATCAGTAACCTCCCCATAGTGCCTGAATTTCTGCTGGCTTCTTCTGATGTTTAAATATGAATTTGTATTTTATCCAATTACAAACTTTCATTTCTTGTGTTCCTTCTCTATCAATACATTTCCAAGTGTTCATTTGCCTGTTCAAATTCTTTTTATTGCAAAATACTGCTTGTAGAAGAGCAGAGAATCTGCTCACATTATTTACTCTAGGAAGTTCTGAAGTGGACTCTGTGGGCTGTAATTGAGAATAAACTGTCACTAAACAAAGTAATTTGTATAAGAATATTATATTAACTTGTATAAGTGGTATTGGTTACTTCACAGTTCACTTTTGATGCCACATCTGTAATGCTGAATGAAAGCAGACATATCTTGACTACCCCTCTGACCAGTTCTCTTATCCACCTGATATAAGAGGAAAGACTTGCATGTATGAGGAGAAAGGACCAGTATTTTTTACAAAAACAGGCTTCGAATGCGTTCCACAAAAACTATTACATCTATCATTTTTTCCAAGTTCATTAGCCTCATCTTCTACAAAAAGTATTCTGCAGCTATCTTGTAGAGCAGCCTTTTAGTTTTAGGATCCTTGTTTGACCTTCTCAATGAATCGCAACAGGTGCACACTTGTCATGACAGAATTGTACCTCTGTATACCCACAGTTCTGTCCTCCCACAGCTAGAAGAAGTACTTGGGGTTTTCCCAGGGATGTGACTTTGTCATGGAAACTGTGCTCCCTACCAGTAAAACTGTGAACATTTTCAATTTCCTCATGGGAAGGAGAATAAAATTAATTCCAAAGCTGAAAATGTTGAATGGCATTCCCAGACTCACTAGTGGTTTATATAACGGAATCTGTCACTTCAGAAAATTCATAACCCAATCTCTCTTCGTAGTACAAGCAGTCTTATAATTTAACAGCATAAGAAAATTCAAGAATGCCAATGTGGACACCCCTGTGTTTCACTGCAGGAAAGAATTACAGCAGAGATCTCAGGAATTCTATTGTGCAAGAACTAGCAATGGCATATAAAACACTTATGTTCAACTAACTAATATGCCTTTCTTTTACACTATGACTCAACTGAGTGAAGGAAAAATACCCAAACAAAAATGTACTGTATTTTGATTATTACAAAATCATGGTTATGTTTTCCATCAAAATAATTTTAGTAAGTGTACCACAAAATTGCAGAAAATACTGCTCCTATAAATATAGATAGCAGCTCAAGAGGTGGCCGAGTCAGTGCGAAGAATAACAGGGTTTTACTGGCAAAAGGGTGATATTTTGAATACTCATAATTTATTTACTCTATCTATCTTAAAATTTCAACCTATCAATTATACATGAAACTGAATACCATAGTATAGGAGGGGACTAAAAGGCAAGTATTCATTTCGATCTCTAACATCTCAGTTTTTAAACAAGACCTGCTCCTTAACATACTGGTAAGACAGATGGATAAGTGTTGGTAGATAAGAGATTTATAGCTTGGCATTATTTAACTTCCCTGTAATTTGCTTGTACTAGTGCCCTTGAGACACATTTTTTTCAGAAAGTCTGATTTTTCTACATTTATTCTTGTAATGGTATATTGAGAGTTGTTAAGGAAATTAAAGTCCCATTTCAGGCCCCAGTTCAACAAAGCGTTTAAATACTGCTTAACTTAAAGTACATCTTAAACCAAATCCTATTTAACAAAGGCAAAAAGAGAGAAATCTTCAGAGGGACTTCCCCACATGGTTAAAGTTGAAAGTGTGTGGCTTTTTTTGTTAAAGTGAAGTTAGAAATGGTGCCTGCATCACAGAGTCAAGAGATGTTCTATGGAAAAGGATGTTTAAAGAGGATATTACTTGCTGAGCAGAACTCCTGCGGGATGTGAGGAAGGAGGCAGGAAACTCAAGTCAAATTTTGGAGCAGAATATAGAATGAAGTGAACTGGATTTATCATGCTTAGGGGAAGTGTTTTGAGGCAAAAAAAAAAAAAAAAAGAAAAAGAAAAAGAAAAAGATGTTTTGCAATGAAAAAGAGCCATATCTCAGCTCACAAACACTGGGCAGGCAGGCATGTTCCCCTGAGACATGGTGACATGGGAGGCTTTGCTAAAAAGCTGAAAAAAAAGCCTTGGCTAAGGATGAATGGAGAGACTCCATCAAGCTGGCAGCTAAAACCTTTTTATCTTTCTGTCACTAGCGATACTCCCCCTCTTTGTGACATCTGGAGCAATTTTAGGGTGCTATATTGACAGTTAATGACTGTTTAAAAAAGTTTGGCTAGTACAGTCCCAGGTCCTGCTAAAGGACTTGAAAAGTTCTGACAGCTCACCGTCAGGTTGGTATTGTGGAGCATAATCTGTATTCCTGTATCTCCTCAGCAGATTCCATGCTACACCCTACAGGATTCAAAGTAAAACACTGCTAAAAACATTTATATCCACTTCACCTTTCCCAGTAATTGGAAGCTGTTATCACAGCAATAAAAACAGATACAGTTATTTTCTTTATACAGATTATTTCCTTATGACAATTCATAGTTTGCATCCATATTCGCCAGGAAAGTAGCTGGTGGCCTTGTGTTTTGCAACCTGGTGTGACACAATAAAAATCCACAAAATTACCTGTGAAGACACTCAGATGATCAATAGTGAGGAAAAGAAAAGCATCTTTCTAGTCAAATAAGCTCATTCAGTTCAGGAAAGCTTTAAGGAAAATAAAAATAAAAATAGACATCAAGTATAAAACACCAATCAGGGTGACAAACATGTTTCTACTCACAATTATGCATCATTAGGGAGATCAAAATATATCTAAAATGTATTTTTGTTGTTGTTGTTGTTGTTGTTTGTTTTTGAGAAAGGAAGCAACTTTATCATGTTTAATGAAAATTCCTGTGATAGAAGTTCAGTCTTGCAAACTGGGTCATTTTTCCATATGACCGTATAGGGAAGCCTCAGACTCAGTAGCTTTGTTGATTACTGTCTCTGTATTTCAGCATATGAATCAAAGTTTTAATATCCTTATAGAAAGTGTATAAATGGGTCTGTAATGAGTCTGAACAAACTCACATTACTATGCAGCTAGGGACAAGAAGAGATACTCTTTTATTTATGTAGTAGCAAATTGTTATTAAGCAGAAGAAAATTGCTACTATGTTGATATGGCACTGCCCAGTTCATTTCACCACATTTTTGTTTTAGCTTCAAGACACTTAGAACTTCTTTTGGGTACCTTTTATTAAGTTTGTCTGAAGAGGGCAGCCTTTCCTAATGCACTTGGAATTTTCTTAATTTGGCAAGGTTACTGTATGCTGAACAAATTGACAAAGGGCACGCTTACAGTCCTCAGTTTGCCTCTCATTATTGCTTATGTTTTCCTTGAAATGTCTTTCCACTTACATTTATCGACCAACTCAAAAGAATATTATTATTTTAAATATTTGACCTATCTGCTAAAATACATTCCAATTTCATTTTTTTTTTCTTTATGCTAAATGAATGGAGAATTGTTTTAAGATTTCCAGAAGGAAATTTAAAGAGAAGGTTTTAGGACATTTCTAAAAATATGGGTGCTGTTTATTCATTCTGCAGTCTAGAAAAAAAAAAAGTGTCTTAAATCCTAAGACTGTATGTGAATAAAGCAAGGAAATATTCTTCCCTCTCTATTGATGATTCTCCTTATCTTTCATGTTTTCAATCACGAACTGCTCTCCAGGCTTCAAAAAGAAACATTAGCCTGAAAGTAGACAGAGTGATGTTACTTTTTCTTTTATTTTATGCTTTAATCATAGGGAAACATTAAAAAATTTCTTACAGCAAATTCATGCATTACAGCGTTACCAGAAAAGATGAATGGCTACTCCACATTTTGCAATTAGTGTGATAGATTTAAGGGCTCTTAGAAGAATTTATTGCCATGGTGTGCCTCGATCGTGGTGCAGGGAGGGGCATTTGAAGAAGCCAGAATGATATATCTTCTCAGTTATTGCTGCTCTAGCCACTATGTCGCATCTCTCCTCCTGCAGTGACAGGCACATTTGAATGCCTGTCTCACCTTCCCTGTTGTGATTTAGATCGCGTGATGGGGGAGCATGGGTGCAAGCTGAACGCAGGGAGAAAGCACAAGGGCTCGAATGAGGAGGACAACTTAAAGGCTCATACTCATGGAAGGGGAAGGTTGGTGGAGACAAGAGGTGTAGGATCTCACAGCCTTTAGATGAAAGAGCATGCTGTTTGCAGAAGACTATTATCTGGATTACTAGAATCGCTATACAAAAGTCATGTCCAACATGTTGCTTGGGCAGTAGCAGTGGTGGTGTGGATCATGTACAAAACAGTCAACTAACCGTATTCTCTGTAGAAACGTTTGTAACAAAATGAAAGTGCTTTATGTACCCAGGAGCCTGGACAGTTTGCTGTGGCAGTTGACGTGTAGTAAACCATGTACTTCACGGTCACAGTGACTGTCACCCATGCCAGTTATATTATGCTAGCCCGGACTACAGTCAAAGTGCAGTATAACGTCACCCTTTTTGTTTGTCAGCTTCTTAGGTCAGCTGCTGATTAGGCAGTATCAGTACTGACCTACTCAAATGATCCTTCTTTTACTTTGGTGTCTTTTTATTTTTTCAGGAAAATGAGAGCACAAAACCAAATTTCCCTGTTAACTGTCACTAGGGACAAAGTAGCAAACAATTGCATTTCCTCCTTCCACAAACTTGTACTATTATTTAATGCTGCCAGGTGTTTAAGCTATCAAACTCATTGCAACCCAAAGTCACTGACTGACAAAAGGCTTGCTCAAGATCTTATCATTACACAGCTATTTACCTGTTTTTATAGTTCTTGAATTTACCTTGCGATGTCTACTGATTTGAAAACAACCTTTTCTTTCCACCTCATCTTTTCTACAGCAGCCACTTGTCCAAAGTCAAAGCAGTTTGCTTCAGTTCCTTCCAGCGTGAGACTCTCCCAAGGACTGGACCACTCTGAAAAGGATGGGGCTAGTTCCTCACGCTGCCTTAGTGTTGTATTGCTATGAAACACAGCAGAAATTTCATTGTCTCCCTACTTAGAAGGTACTCAACTTTCTACACATCACACAAGCAGTTGCACGTTTTTAATATGGTGTTAAAGATGTCGGATTCTCTTCCTGCAGCCCAAAGACCCACTAGTATATTCTTCCTAAATCCTCTAAGAAATTACACCTTAATTGTGTTTATATCACTGTTTTCACTTGAGACAACATCTAACTGAAATTGATTGCTTGTTTTCATTTTTTTGTGAGTAATCTTGGGAGGGAACATCACGGTCTTTGCCAGGCACCAATACTCGCTGTCTGTCTCTGTTTCCTCCACTTAATAAGGATGTGCCTGTAAAAGGTATGGAAGATGGATTTTTGAGGTTGTAATGAGAAGAAATGTACAAATAATTCTCACATTTCTAATATGTCCCTATTTTGGAATTGGAAATATGACTGTTTTTCAACTTGTTTGGAATATTTTCAAAATTAGTTTGCAAAAGTTTTGACTAAGCCTATTGCTTATTGTTTCCTGGTCTTAATAATTTAGCAGGAATTGCCAGCATTATTCCTGAATGTCTAATTGCCTTTTGAATGCTTTAAAAATTTGATTCTTCTGAGAATGACTCATTTATCTAGAAAATGGCCTTTTGTTGTTCACTTTTATCTTTCTCACCATTAAAGAGATCATTAGAGTACCTCCTCCACCTTTCTACAATTGCATTGTTTGCAAATAAAGATTTTCATTTTTATCTTTTCCTGAACCTTTATGATTCATGTCCATGCCTCCCAGTACTGAAATACATGTAAAATATTCTTATTTGCACATCTGCTGTCTGCCTTTTTCTACTTCAATTTCTGCAGTATTGTCTTTTGTGTCATCTTGTCAAGGCTCTTGTCTGTTTTGACTTTATTATAATCTTTAACATAAGCTTAATTCTGAATTCTTTCATGAAGATTAATAAAGAAAGGAAAGACACACACCTTTATCAAGGCATTCATTGTTTTATGTTTTACGTTGTTCTAAAATTTTTGGATACTCTCTGTAGTGTATCTCTGAAGGTCTCCTACTTAGTGTCAGTCTTCTGTGTGGTCGCTTTGTTATCTTTTAACACCTCAGACCTTATATCCTCAATGATTCTGGGTCACTTTTAATATTTTTGTCTGCTTTTTTTAATGGGACAAATATCTTTCTCGGAGTTGCTGTTGGAAAAGAACAGCTCTCACTAAATGAAATTCTTTTAGGTTCCTGTTATATAACATATAATAATATAGCTGTTAAACTAATTGACAATAATTCCATTTTTGCAGACCTATGCAAACTTCTGAAGAAAGACACATCTTTCAGTCCCACAATGGTAATCCCGTTCCACTACCTGCCATAACCAAGACTCTTTTTTATAGTTGGTTCACTACACCTTGCTCATGCCTCAGTGTTTCATTTATTCAGGAAAAATGGTGGGAGACTGAAGGACATAAAAGATGTCATATGTTCCTTCAAGTTCCTCTGATAGCACATCTTATATTTCATTATGCATTCTTTCAATATGAGTAAATATCCTGGTAATATCAATACTGTTGCACTCCCTGACTGATTGTTTGAAGTTACTGACTGCTGATAATGTAACATCACTCAACATAATATGATGCTTACTTCAGACCTTGTAGTCTTTTTCCCACAAAAGCAGCTCCTAGCTTTAAAAACTCCAAAAATCCATCTTCTTCTCTCTCACATGGCTGTGATGTGCTCCCCTACCTTCTCTGCAGCACTTGGGATAATTCTTGACCTCGAAGCATCAAATGTTTCCATATTCCAGTTTTTCTCATGTTTTTCATTGAGCTGAGATGATTTCTCCTCGTTATCTTTCTGTGTGTTTCTGAGTTGTGTGACTTTCTTACAATTTCTTAATTCTACATTTTATGGGATAAGGATGCCAACTTTATGTCAACTCCATCTGGAAGACTTGAAGGTTGTTCCTCGATCTCTTTGCAGCTTATCTTCAAATTCTCTGACTTTGGGAGAAAGTGCTGACTGCACTTTCATGGTGCATGTAGCATCCCCACAGCGACAGGAAGTCCTTTCACCATATTAAAATTCCTAAGAAAGACGTTGTTGCTTGTCACCAACTGTAAGAGTTGTTCAGCTTGTTTGTGATTCAATTAAATGGCACTTCAGTTTGCCAATACAAATGAGAATGAAGAAGGATTTAATGGCTACAGTATTGCTGGCTAGAGCTTGACCAGACAGTTCAGCTGAAGTAGACCTGATTTGAGATGGGTAGTGCAGTCTAATACCTTATTTGGTTTGTGATATATAAAAGGCTTGTGGACATCATCCCCATTTAAAGATGTATTTTGAAATTTCAAATGCATTCATTATTAGTTTTAACAATCATATAGGATACGGGAGGTCATGAAGTTAAGCTTCTTTTGTTAAATGCAAAACTCCTGGTCAGTAAGTGTAAAGAGAGGTTATGCAGATAGGATATTATCATCCCTGGCTTTGTCCAGAATTTTTTTTTCCTTCCTTCCAAGGTGCCAAAATATGTATATTAAATTGGTGACAAAGAGAAAAAAGAGAGGGAATCACAGTGCCATGAGAAGCCCTACATCGTGGTTAAGAAACCATGTGAAATCACTAAACCTTAAAGGTCCTGCTTTAGGGGTGAGTGATAGATGAATTGTGTTAGTTTTGGCAATTGTACTTCAACAATTATGAGTCACTGTGTTGATAACCAAGAGAAGAGAGTGGATATAAAATGCAAGTGAGTACTTTGAGTGAGTGCTTGAGTTCCTATAAAAACATCCACTGAATGCATTTGCTTCATCAAAGCCCAAACCCACAGGTTCACAGAGATGTGCTCCTATGGTTGACAGCTCAGTCAATATCTATCCTGCTCTGTCTCTTCCTGTCATAACATTGATTTCTGTAAGTTAGAGGAAGTAATCTCTGATGACATTGTGCAACAAACTTAAAAGAAGTTTTTTTTCCCTGCTGCCCTCTTTTTCATATACAGATTACACATGTATTTCATTTACAACTTACAAACTTTACCTCTCACAGGTCTGTTACATTTTACATTCTGACCACTGTACCCAGACCAACTGTTTTTTTAAATGCCTTTTCTTGATCTTACACTTTTATGGGACAACATACTTGATTCTGCTGCATCATCTCATCACTGCAAAGCAATGATGTCACTTTGACATATGCTATTCACTCCACTGCCAAGCTAGCTGACGAGTGCACCGTGCCCCCTTTGCGTGGAAGAGCAGGCAATATTGTTATGCCACGCGCTGTCATTCCACCCCTGTCAGCACCACTACGTTTCGTTCTGTGTCCCAACCTGCTGACCAGCAGTGTTCGCCGGGGAGTCATAAAAACTGCTGCATAGAGTAAAAACTGCTGCAAATGAGATGATGTTCCTGTTATTAATCTGATTAGCAACCTTTTCCTGCCTTCATGTTTCTGACAAAAAAAAAAAAATAAAAATCTGTCTCTGGAATTTCATACTACTTGTCTTACTCCAAAGTAGGTAGTTTTTAGTGTGTTCTAGAGGGTTTTTTTTTTTTTTTCTTATTTTGCGGACAAAGAACTTGAAAATTAATTTTAGTTTTACGGTATTGAAGAAACCATGGATCTTTAAAGTATTTGCAGTTTGTTTTCTCTTATGTCCACAGTGGTGTTAGCTATGAATTTCCAGCACAATATTGGTAGTGTTGAAAAATAGGATGAGGTTTTGAAAGGAGCAAGGGATTATGTATATTTATGGTGCAGGAGTAAAAATAGCTTCATGGGTGAGTGGCACATCTGTAATGAGCAGGCTTCAGTGGGGTCTGTCCCCCCGTGGAGCCAGGTGTGGTAGCAGATTGAAGCACAGAGAGATGCTTTCCACTGAGCTGGCTCCTGATCTGTTGAGATGGCATTTGCGAGGAAGAGAGTGTGAAGGATTTAGTATTACATGTGCGAGGTCCTACCCCACACAGAGAATCAACAAGGGTTAGGAATGTCTGGAGCCAGACCAGGGGCAAGGATAGATTGATATGTAGGCATGAAGTCTATGTTATTTCAAGAGATATAGCTGTTTCCAATTTCAAACTGTAATTCCTCTAAGCACTAGTTTTGATCAGATAGAATCAGTTAAGTTGTCACCTTTGCTATTTAACTTGCAATAGTAATTAATAACATGTCATTTTCTGTACTGCATTATTGTGGGAAAAGCTCAACAAATAAAAATAAATAAAACTCAATACTTCAAAAATCAACCCCTTCCCTCCTGGTCTGCTATGGTTAATGGCAAAAGGACTTCAGCTAGTATTTGTTTATGGAGAGTAATAAAGGACAATATAGTCATTTATAGAATGAGAGGATATTTTACTTTTGTTTCTCTTCATAAACTCCTGCTGCAAAATAAAATAAAATAAGCAAGTGAACCCAAAAGCCTGTATCTGTCAATAAGCAGCCATTAAATATTGGTCCTCTAACATAGCTTTACTGGTTCCGCTTTGCAGAAGTCATAGATATACAAACCTCCATGAAAAAAAGCTTGTCTAAAGAAAGCTTCAAAGACAGAACTTCAGTGCCTTAATGTGTTACAGTTGTCAGATGTCATGATTACCTCATTCAGCAAATGAATTTTTGAATTTTAGGAAATCAGGGAAATTCCTTAGCAAGTAATACCAAAAGTCATCCAGATATTGCACAGGGCAAGATATATCCTGAGTTTGATGTTGACCCTTGCGTAAACAGCTGAATTCTAAACTCTTTATAGAAGCAACATCTCCAACAAAACCAATGAGCAAGATATTCACTGAATGCTAGCAAGATTTTAGGCCAGGGATTTGAAGAGCCCAGGAATTGCCACTATATTGTGGAACTATAACTTTAACTAGAACAGAACTGAAACTTTATTCTCAAAGAAGTACAAGTAGGTTTTTCCTCTGAAAAAATGTTTTTGAGGTGATTAAATGTTTAGTATTATCTTTCATTTGCTTTCATCTTATATTTTCTCCATTTACAAATAAAAATAATTTCTGCCCTTTTTGCCCAGCCAAAAAATTCTGACTAAGCCCTGGAAGTCAAGGCAGTGCTTCTCAGCTTTAGCAGTGAGCTGCGTTTGAAAGATTAACAAAGGTTCATAGGAGTTCACAACACAGTTCAAAGGTACCCCGATTACATAGCAAATTTGCTGCCATAATAACCCTTTAAGCCCTAGAAAAGGACAAATTGCCTGGGTCCCTTGACAGGAAGAAGAACAAGGAGTGAGGGTAGATTTAATTTCATCTAACATTAGCCATCCAAAGTTGGATGTCTCAAACTAACTGCTCAGCCTCTCTCTCCAGTGGGTGGATGAAAAGAGACAGGTACTTCCAGATGGTAATTCATCCCATCTTAAGATACTTTTCCAAGGTAAATGGGATGAGTAGTCGTGCCCATCAGAAAGTTTTACAGATTTATTTGGCTGTAGAACAGGTAATAAACTTTGAGTTTGTTATCAGAGTATTTACTCTTTTTTGCTTTTAGAAATATTATTGGAGTAAAGTTATAAGTGTCACTTTCTTTGTGCTCTGCTTTTCTTTCCTAATTTTGAAATCTGGCCTTACTGTGAAGCTCTTCTTGACTGGATGAGAAAGTATTTATGGACTGCATATAATCTTGGCTTGTATTGGACAGAGCCATTAATAGCTGCAAGCCAAGAGAGGAATAGTAACATATCCCTTCAGGAGCTCTCCTGTTGAGCTGTACTCAGATGTGCCAGTATTCTACTCAAAGTTTTTTCTGGCTTTTTGCTGCAGTGTATACTGTGTTCAGTAGCATGAATCTTCTGAGCAGACTGTTTTCCTGTGAATTGCATGTAAAAACAGCAGCTTTGCACATCCACTACATCATTTGCTCTTCTTTTATCCGTGCCACTTCATTGCAATGAAAAGCACTTTGTTTCTGCTCTCTCTGGGATTTGGAGGTAGCCTGGTGTTTCATCAGCATTCCTCACATTCAGGCTTGGATCCAGTTATGTGCCTAGAGCACATGTTGCACCTGAAAGAAAACACTTTCCCCATCAGATTTTCTCCTTTCAGGCAGACTATTGCCTGGGCAGCAGAATGCACTGTGCAGAACACCATTTTTTTTTCCTCTTGTCTCTTTTTCTGTAACTCCCAGCTCAGATACCAAAGACCATATGTCCAAGTAGCAGTTTTATTGCCTTCAGAAGTACAGTCTACTGCAAAAACTGTCTTATGCTTCTGAAGTTTTTAATAGATGTTTGCTGGTCTTTTAAAGCGACTGGTGGTCACCTGCAGCTGTGTTTACCCCTCTTCACAGGTGGGGGGAATGAGGAGAGGAGGCGAGGACATTAGGAACAGCTTGGACAAGCAGGTGATTAGAACCAGCAGTCCTAATTAGTTTTTAATAGCTGGGGAGAGGAGTGCATTTTGTACCTACATATGGCTGAGAATGTTTGTGGGGAGTAGGAGAGAGCTAGGAAAGTGGAATGGTTGGCTGTAAATTTCTCTAAGAATAGGGGCTTGCTGGAAGCCCTGGGACAGCAGGTAGGTGCTTGGTTTAGATGTTTCGAATGATGCTGTTAAGGAGCTGTTTGAAACCAGGTTTATGAGCAGGAAGTCTTTAAATATTCTACATATGTCTTTCCTCTTTCTTGAAAGGGAAAGTGGTGAGAAAGGTGATTTTCCCTGAAGATAGGGAAGAGGTTTAAGGGATAAGTGCAGCCCAGGCTCTTCCTGGTAAAATACCTCCTGAAAATGCTCTGCCCTGAGGCCTCCTTTGTGGTGCAAGCTACATGCAGAAGTTATTCATCCAGTAGAGCTTGTGCTGTAGCTTCTGATCTTGGCTGCTAGGCATGAATGGCCAAACTCCTACAGGTAAGTGGCTGACTAATTTCTACTGATTCTAGGGAAATGGGAGCGTGTGTTTGTGTGTGCATGTGCTTAGAGTTTGTTCATGTATATGCATTTTTGCTTTTTTTTTTTTTTCTTTAAGTCATGTGTTTCAAATGCTCTAACCCCTGAGACAACTGGGGGATGTTGTCTAGCTTTAAAGCTTTCCCTGTAGCCCTATAAAACTTGGAAAGAAGCTCAGAAGAAATATCTTCCAGATCTTTCAGAATCTACTCCAAATGATCTGGTGTGGAAACTCCAGTGTGTGAACACTGCAAGCCTTTTCACTACAACTTTATTACTATGGTTGCCTTGGAACATGCAAGAGATCCTGTGCGTTGATCTGTGAGTGGTGGGGGACAAAGGAAAGCCTGGGCAGATGGGGGAAATGGAAGCTGAGATTAGGCCTCTTATACTACTATTTTTGAGTATTCCTAAGTGCCTGTCTCATCTTCAAATTGGAAGATAGAGGCTAATGCCTAAGAACTTCTGAGAGTCTTGTTGTTTCTTGTTTGCAAAGGTAGACAAAAGAATGATCCTATGCCCTTGTCTTTAAGGTACTCATTTGCTGTCTAGCCTGGAAAGCGTTCTTCAGTTTCTTAGTAATATTGTGATACTGTTTCTCTGTGGGATATCTTTTTTGGGGATGTCCTTGAAACCAAAGAACTTCAGCTATCTTGTTACTCAACTTACTATTCATAGGTTCACCAATCTTTCTTCTGTAGCAGAAGAAGATAGCTTTCATTAGTTCTTATAAAGCCGAAATCAACGTTGTGTGCATTTTGTCTCTTCTGAAGTTTTTTATCAAAAGGGTTATTCTGTTGCACAGCATAATTGTTCATTAAAAATGCTTATCCTTCTAAGGGTGTCTATTAGAAGTTAAATACATTATACAGTGATGCTAATAATTAAATTTGTAAAGTAACTGTTTTTGATAGACTAATACAAAAGCATGATTACAGCAGTGGCTCTTTCTCACTAGTAGGAATGACATGCTAGCTCTAGAATATGTAATGATGTATAAGCCCTAGTGGTTATAAGTGGCATTGAAATGTACTATATCTCTGGGTGTTAAAAGCCATACACTATTTTCATACTTGCAAAGAGTATGCTACATTGTAGTATAAATCTTACATGGATTGCCTTGCCTTTTGTTTTTTAAAGTATAACTTATTATGCTTATGATTCAAATATGAATCTGTCCCCCTTTTAGCATCCTGTTGGTAACATAATGTGCTGATAAACTAGTATCTCATGTCCAGAAGGCCTGTCTGAGTTTGGATCTCATGAGTAGGTAACTCAAATCTACCTGATATTCCGAATATAGATAGCCTTATTGTCCCAACTGGTTAAGAGTCTCAAAGTTTCCATAATACCCGAGTTTACATAGCATAATAGTGACATACTTGTAAGATATTTAGCTAGTGCTTACTGTGGTGGGGTTTTTCCTTTTAATTCACATGTAAATGAGGGGTGGATTTAGGGGAGCTCTGTGTCATGCTAGGCTGAAGCCTAAAGTAGAAGTAAATGGCATAGAAGCTCATGGTCTAACACTCTTGAAACTGAAGGTAATATACATTAAAATCACTCGTGATATTCTGATAGACCTCATGTTGCTTTTTTCTTCTGTACTGTAAAAGTCAGTTCAATTATAAGGTACGTCTGTGGCACGCAATATATGGATGTGAAAGTCTATGATATGGATATGAAAGTCCATGGTATGGACTCCTTGTGCTTTGAAAAAACAAATACAGAGAGGTAGGGGAAAGCAGTACAGGGATTGATCATAAAAACAGTCTTTTTCTCTTCCAAGAGAGGTTGGTAAATAACTAATATCTTATAACATTCAAATATATCAAAGTTTGACTTCTGAGTGAGGGTGGAGGAATCCTGAAAGAACAATTTTGCTTTATTTTCTGTGAGTTTAAAAACAGCTTCCGTAAAAGTAGTATGAAGTCTGGAATGAAACTGCTATTGAGTTAGAGGAAAAAATAAAGACACAACTTTGCAGAGCAAGCAGACAAACCCATTTAATGATGAGTTCCTGAAATCAACTTGAATTTGGAGCATATTTGCTTAAAGCTGGGTGAATTACCTGGCTGAAAGGTAATGCTTTGCAGCCCCAGTTTAGATTCGGGCTCAGCATTTAAGTTTGCAGTGTAGGTGACATGCAGAAGTTGAGGAGAAAGCTGAGGTTCTGAGGTCAAAGGCTAAAGAGATCATTAGCAGCAAATTCAGCAGACTTTTTTCACCTCTGATTGTAATGCTACTGTATCATACTTGTGGCTTCTTGAGACTTCTGTTTATTTTACTGTGGGAGTTTATGTGGTTGAGATTGAAGGTGACTATGTGCATGTTTGAGATGTTGAATATTTAAGATGTCAATCTTTCATTTTGCAGAGAGCTACAGCCAACAAGACTTCAGGTGCTCCTTCCTACAGCAGATGGTCCAGTTCACAGCCTCATCAGGTAATTTGCCCTTGTCAAAAAGGATATGAAGCTCAGAATGACACATGCTTCCTTTTAAAATGAATCTGTGAGGGTATAGGGGAGAGTTATCTACCTATGTTAACCCATGCAGGTCATGCTGATCTCTGAGATTGTTGGAGGATGTCCTGTGGCAAACTGTTAGATGCAATTGATGCTTATGAAGAAGCTTCGTACAGCTATGACTATTCTAATGCAGTTGTGTGGAAAATGGTTTGTGTGAATCACGATACTTGGATGGGGGGCCTTGAATACTTCTGTGTGCATTAAAAGGACGTCTCGTCTGTTAATATTAAATGCATTTGGTTGGCTCAAGACCTAGACAAAAAGGGAACCAGAACAATGACCTGGGAATCAGCTGATGGATTGGAGATTCTTCACATCTCCAGGGAATTCCTCCAGAAAATGTTGCACTATGGTTAGTGGCCAAAAGGTGGAGGCCAAGAGGCAGCTATGGTGTGTCAACAAAGCAAAAGGTAAATTGATAGCCTGAAAGTGAAAATTGGGAAGATAGTTTAAGTGCATCTTTTTTTTTTTTTTTTGGAATCAGTTNNNTTTTTTTTTTTTTTGAATCTGTTTCTGTGAAGCATGTTATATGGATGGGAAGACTTCTGTATGTGTTAAAAGGATGGCTTGCCTGGTAATATTAAATGCATTTGAATGGCTGAAGACCTAGACAAAAAGGGAACCAGAACAAAGACCTGGAAACCAGGTGATAGATTAGGACCTGTCTCATCTGTACAGGGAATTCCTCCAGAAAAGGTTTGGTAATGGTTGGGTTCCAAAGTGGTGGCTGGAAGGCAGATATGGTAGGTTACCAGAGCAAAAGGAAACATGCACTCATCTGAAAGTGAAGTTTGGTTGGCTAAACTTTCTCTTCTGTGAAATATGGCTGTGGCAATGGTTAGCTCCTGAGAGGGGTGGCCAGCCCAGCTGTGGGTGCTGAGGTCAACCCTCTCTATGCATTGTCAGTGATGTAATAATCACTGGATGCCATTGTACCATGTAGCCATTATAGCTGGATCCTCCAGTCTTGAGGATGTTGTCATTGCTTTACTGTTGTCATTTAAGCTGGAAGCAAGTTTAATGGATGGTCTTTGGCAATGCATAGTCATGTTCTCCAATGTGCCCTCCCTCCCCCAAATATTTTTCCACAACTTAAAACAACTAAGTTATGAAGTATTTACAATAGATAAAATATTACAAATAATTAATGGTTATTAATTTATACAATCATTAAAATTAAATTTGATAATAAAATAAATAAAATGATATAAACTCAAATCAAAGATAGAAAACTGTTCAGTGATAAGAAACAATATTATTGTAAATGATTTTGCCCATAAAAAAAATTGAATGTTATTCAATATTTTTTATCAGAACTGACCCTTTTTAAGTATAGACAAGCATATGACTTGCTTTAGCTGAAACAGTTGGTCATTTAAAGTAACTTCCTCTTTCAAAACTTGCTTGTTCAGTACTGATCATATTAACATTGCTTTCCCCCAGTCTTTACTCTTGCTCCTTTCCAATGTCTTTCTACCTTTGCTGCTTCCAAAACTTCAGCCTACTGGATTTCTGTTTTTATGGACATGTGTACACTAAGAGGGGAAACTAACAATAAATTGAGACTTGGTTTTGAAAACTAAAGTGAGAGAAACTATGGATTTCATTTGTATTCAAGTTGGGATGGGAAAGAAGGTGGCTCAATGCTTCATGGAGTGAGTTACCTATTTCACCATCCTTACAATCTTTTCTTAGTATTTGTTTTCTCTGGGAACTGTGAGTCTGCTTGCTGAGACTTCCATATACTTTTTTCACTCTCCCTTTAGCATTGGATTTTTATATTTGGTCAGGGGAAAATGAAGAATATGTGGGGGGAATGTTAATTCCTTTCACTGGTCATTGCTTGCCCCATCACAAAGTGAGCAGGGAAAAGTGTGTAGAGTTCCACTGGTATGCACAAGGCTGAAATGGCAATGACTGTTCCCTTCTTTCTGCATGTTTGCAGTTGCTCATTAAGGTTAATGGGAGGCGCATTCCTAAGTCAGGAGGAGATCATCCTAACAAATCATATGAAGTGCACTTTACACTCTACACACTTGATTTCCCTTTTTGAGGAGGGAGGGGAAAGATAAGTACATAATAAAGACTGTTTGTAGCGTTACAACCCTGTCAAATCCCTAGTAGAGCTGAGGGATTAACTACCAGGAATGTTCTTTGAAAGTATGTCTACACCATCCAGCATCTGCAGGAAAAAAAAAAACTGTGCTATATTAAAGCATGCCTGTGGTAATTCTCCTCCACCTGTGCTGTACCCCACATGTTCTTATCTCGCCTTTCTTTGTCATTTGCACTCTAATCTTCTCTTTTTCATCCTTGTTTATTGTAAGCTTTTGTCTTCTGTGTTTTGGGATTAACAAGCTTATAAACTTGCCTCATGGATATTAGAAATACTAGTACCAACTGTGAGGATGTGCAGCCATGCCATGGTTCAGTCTGGGAGACCTGAGTACTGCTGTGCACTCATGAACTGAAAGTGGCAAAATATTTGTATTGGATCAGAGATTTGTATTCAGCCTTGCAACTTGCCAGCATCTATATATAGTTTATTTTAACATTTTTTGAAGATGGCTTTCCAAGAAAGAAAGATCAAAGTTCAAATTCATACTGTCTGCATTTTCTTCAGCCTCATGCAGTGAACCCAGTGAAGGCTTTTGCAGGTAGATCTTACAAGAATCTGCACAGAAACCTAATAGAGCTATATGGCTGAGAACTTTGATACATCTAAGAAATGTTAAAAGTTAAATTGATTTCCTCTTTCCCTCCCCCAAGTTTTCTTTTTTCATTTCCTCTGTCTGTGTGAAGTTGGAAGGTCCATTGGGTGAGAGATCTGAAAGGGTTCTACAGGTAGGGTCAATGAGTCACTGAAAATAACACATTTTTCACTGACTTATTTTGCTTTGTGCTACCCAGACATGCTTATATTTTGTATTGGATAAGCTGAAGCATGTTTATCTACTTCAAATACGCTATCTGGGGAAGGTTTTTAATAAGTTCCTATTAACTCATCGCTCTCATGGGCATGTGGAATTTGTGTGCTCAGGTTTTTTGATGTGAAGCTGTTCAGAGAATTTTTTCTCCCCTGCCCCTTGAGCCTGGGAAAGTGTCTTGCTGCAGGGGAGGTATCTTTAAAACTTGATTAAGAGGTTCCTTCTGACTGCCCTGGGAAAGACACATTACTACCTGCTTCAAGCCAGCTTTTTTCAAGCGCTTCACTTTCTCTGTGTCAGAATAAGAAGCCAGTAGTCTAAAAGGTTGATTCTTTTTTTTTTTTTTTTTGAAGCCAAGGAATTAATCTATTTAATTAGAGGATTGGGGGTGGGCAGGGAAGCTGAAGCAGATCCCAACTTCTGAAATGGCATCCGAGGAGCTGCGTTGGACCTTACTGGCTCCAGATGCATTAAACTTACTTGAGGGATGGAATCAAGGAGTAGATACAAATGGACATTAATGAGCTAAAATTACCTGTGCTGCCTTTCCTGGCTAGTGGCATCTCTTGATGTGCGAAGAAGTTTGCAGCAATTTTGTGAGAAACTCTGAAGTGAATTTAGTCCTTATGTGGTACTCTGAAGACTGTATGTGGTTACTGCTGATGAAAATGAAGGAGAAAGTAGCACTCTTTTAGGCATGATGATATGGCTGATTTCTAATGTGATCCTGCTTTTCCTGAATAGGAGGGCAGCCAAGGCAGAGTGCCTTATAGTGATGATGCATCTGTGGGAAGGTCTGTTTTTTGCTAGGAGCCATAGGTGCACAGGCAGGGTGGGACACAAGGCACTTGGTATTGCAGCTCTTCTGTCTCTAGAAGCAGTTTTAACATCAACAATTCATTCTACTAGTAATGACTTGAGAGCCAAGTGCTAGAAACTATTGGGGTGGTATTGCTGATGTAGATCTTCTTTTAAAAAAAAAATAAAATCTTTTTTTCCTTGGAAAACAAGAAATGTAGTATTTCAGATGCCAGCTTAAGGTTGAGGCATTTGAAGAAGCAATAGATGAAGTTTTCTAAAAGAAAGAAAGGGACAACAACCCCCCTAGCATGCACATGTCGTGATGTTGATGAGCAGCAATAAGTGGGTAGCACCTAACCAGATCTCACAAATACATCCACTTTATATGCAAGGAGAAGATGGTGATACCTTCCTTCCAAATTAGTCTTGTCTTGCTTGTAGGCAAGGGAGTTTGTCAAGATAGACCATTCACTTTGTCCCTGCTATTGGCTGGCACCTTCAGGACAATATTGCAGTTCTCTTGCACAAGGTTTGCTAGAATTTAGAGATGCTTAGATTATCTTCATAAAATTATATGGACAATTTTTTTAGTACTATGTGCTAAATGAGCCTGCAGAACAACTGGTGTGTCTTAAATGCCATTAAAAATAATACAGAACACTTCAGCATCTTTCCCCCACCCTTCTATTAGCAAGGCATTAGTTTAAGCTAATGAAGCAAAAATACAGAAAATGAAATGGTGTCCAATGGGCCAAGGGACAGGAGGATTCTCAGCTAAGCTTCGTTACAAAATTTTTGCTCTGGCTTTCTGGTGTTGGCAACACAAGCCTCTTGCTTTCTTACAGATAGTCAAAACTTTGTCCCTTACTGAACTCAGCATCAGTACCTTAAGGTCAGAATGTTTTTTCTTCAATATCCTGATCTTTAAACATAGAGATGTAATATATTTTAGAACCCAGTGGTAAGCAGATTTCTTGGAGGACTAGGAACAGACAGGGGATGTTGAGGACCATTCATTGTATGATTTAAATTTAAAATAGCTAACTCTTTTGCTACTGCATTTAGTAGTTTATTATACAATTTCTTCATGACTGAGATAATAGAAATTCCAATCAAGAAGAGGGCATATGAGGATTGATATTCTAGTTTATTGTGGTAGCTGTTTCATTGAATTTCAGGTCAGAGATTTCAGTGTATACATAACTTTCATCTTTCTTCCTTGCTCCTCATTATTAGTGCCAACCTCAGCCCCTTTCCTTTCTTCCCCTTGCCTTGCTTTTGGCCTTGTATTCTTCCTTTCTATGTATTGGAGCAGTAACATCTTGATAGTCATAGAATATCCTGAGTTTGAAGGGACCCACAGGTATCATAGAGACCAACTCCTGGCTCCACACAGGACCACCCAAAAATCAGACCATATGTCTAAAAGCATTGTCCAAATGCTTCTTGAATGCCAGCAGGCTCAGTGCTGTGACCACTGCCCTGGGGAGCCTGTTCCAGTGGCTGACCACCCTCTCGGTGAAGAACCTTTTCCTGATATCCAATCTGATAAGAATCCAGTTATATGCAAACATTAGTTCAGTGGTTTCTTTCCCAGTGTGTGAGGCCAAAATTAATGTTATGCTTGGTTATTCAGTACAGGAGTAGTCTTTATTTAGTTTTAAGAAGCCATCCTGGCTGTGACTGCTGGTAGCAGTTGGAATGGGTCAAGCAGCAGCAGCAGTTGAGATTGCTGCAGCCTGCTTGTATGCAAAATAAAAGGGACCTGCAGGTGGAATTCATCATTTGTTAGGGCATGGAGATGGGTGAGTTTCCTTTAAGGTGTCTGGCATGTTACCTGAAGACGAAGGTTATTGTAGCACTTGTTAGCAGTGGCTCAGAGATCCGTTCCTGTGAAGTGACTCTTCAACTAGTGGAAGATGCCTGACTTCAAATACTGTAAAGACTCTTGTACTCAGCTGTTCTGGTTCTCCTTTTTTTTGTTTGTTTTCCTTTGGTGCCTCAAGTCTGACTTGAAAAAAGTCAGTATTGAGAAAGTCACTGTCTCCCTGATGACTCAGCCATTTGCCTTTCTGCTGAGCATTGCAAACTGGCAGTAAACTTTAGGTTAAGTGCTTGTCCACAAGAAAACGTACTGAGAACACCAACAATTTTCCCAGAAGCCACTGAACAGCTGTCAAATGGCAACAGCACTTCTTCGCTATTGACCTAGGTTTGAGCTGCGGCAGTCTGTTCATCTCGACAAGAATGACTCGGTCCAACCACTAGGGTTAAACCTTATTATAAAGGTCAGATGAGATCTGGCAATTTTCCAAAAGCAGACCAGACAACCCAAGCCACAGAAATGTTACTGCCTCCTGGCACTTGGCATGTAACCAGAAAACTGTAGCAAAATTCAGTAGGCTTAATCAGAGTTAATGAGGGAAATTTGTCAGTTTTGCGATAAATTGCAAGTATAAAATCCCTAAATACCTCCTTTTCATAATACATCTCTTTGGAACAAAACATACCTCTATGCCATACTTTTTAACAGCTTTACAGCAATAGAGGCCGGTTCTTATAGCACTTTGACTCCTAGTTATGTGTGTTTTTTAAAATCATAGTTGGGTAAGCACATGGAATAAAATCAAGTGGAATTAAAAATGTGAATTCCTGTTAAGGATTTCTTTGACATGCTGTCAGACAGACTTGCTGAATGTCAACAAGCCTCAGTTAGACTTACCTCTGATTCATTAAACCGAAGCTTGAGGTGGAGACAGTGCCTTGCAGAAGTAAGTTTAGCTAGTGAAAACTTTGTTGCAAGGCATTATGTATAAAGGAATTAATACTTTTCCAAGTTCACCAAGGGATTGAAAAAAATCAAATGTGTGGTCAGTACTGCAAGTTTGCTTGTGTTATTGCATATCTAGTATATGCAATATTATGTACATTACAGCTTTGTGGTATTTTGTCTGTATTTAATAAATATGTATATACCCACTCACCAATGTAGTAGGCAGCCAAGTCAAGTACAATGCAGATTAACAGATACTGTGTTTTCTTGTCTCACCTCTTGTAGCACTTGCTGATTTCTTTGCTAGAGGTTGCTTGTTTCTTCCAGTCCACTGGAAAAATGGTGTTAAAAGCACTGCTTGACTCCAAAGTTTGAAGTGTCCTCAGTAGAATGTGTGGGCCACTGCTTCTAGCACGAAACTTTGGATAAGCCTCTGTAAAGGAATGTTTGACATGGCATCTGTTTTCTAAAGTGGAGTCTCCTTTTAAATAAGAATCTGCAGCCTGAGCTGACAAACCCAGCTTCACCAAGATCCCTGCCAAGGGCAGGGCAGACCCATTCATCTCTGACTACTATGCAGGTAACAAGAGACAGTAGCATGGTGGCTACTCGGTTAAATGCATAGCTACAGTTAAATGTGTAAGCTATTTTTTTAATATGAAGATAACTCTGCCAAATGAGACCTGGGAGCTGTTGTATCTGCTGTCAAGCAAAGTACAACATAAACTTAGCTGTGAAAAGCTGAGGAGTTCATAAGTAAAATAGCAGAGAGCTCTTCATGTCAGTGGCAGAATACGAATAAATGTACATAATGTTATTCAAAGATTGCTCATACAAGTATGCTACCTGTTGGGTTGGCAAAATTACCAACAAGCCTGCTGAACTGAATGTAAAGCTGTGTTGTAAACTGCAAGCAGGATGAGACCCTCCACGTGGAGGGAACAAATAGCAGTAGATAAGGCCTGCCTCCGTTCTTTCTCCTGCTGCCTCTGGAGAAACGCTTTGGTCTATCTGATAGCATTCTACAGTACTACGTTAGCTGTTGTGCCTCTTTAGAAACAAACTAAAACTTATACTTGTGCATAAAACTTAACAGCTTATACTTCAGGGGCTGGTGTAAATGACAAAACACAAGTTAACATCCTCTGCAATCTACATAACTAGTGCCTCTAGACCACTGTGGGTTAGTTTTGTGTGTGTGTGTGTATGTATGTGTATATATGTGTGTGTGTGTGTATATATATATAAACCCTAACAAAACATGAGATTTAGGCATTAGTTCATGTTATACAACACCTATGTGAATCTAGTCTTACAATCCTAGCCTGGTGAGTAAATGCTTTGCAGAAGTTACGGAGATCTAAAGCTTCATAAATCATGTTTAAATCTTTCAAGATCTTATCTAATATATCATTTGTATTGTTACAACTTTTTTTAAACCAGATGCCTCTTTGTATAATTGGTCTGTTCACTGATTTTTTTCCCTCCCCTCCTCTCCCCCCAGTTTCCTGTGTGTGTGCTGTATCAACAATGACCTGATGATTCAAAGATTAGAAATTTCTTCTAATTATAGCATTTAAACATGAAATTTGGGGTCTAATCCTTATGGAAACAAGGGACTCTAAGATGAAGTATTGTAACTTTTTTTTTCTTCAAGTGTGAGAGGAAAATATATTGGTTTCCTTCTCACTGTTAGTCAAAGTCAGAGATACCATTGGTATTGAATTGCACTTTCAAGTTGAGGTTCAGAAGACTCCATTTATAACCTGATTAATCTTAAAGTGAGCATGCAGGAAAAAGTTTTGTTCAAAAAAAATGTTTTAAACAGCTGTCATAACAGGATTTTTTTCTAGACCACCTAACCTCTTATTGTATTTATGTGCTTATTTTTAACGTAGCCCACTCCCTTATTTAAGTGCGTGCTCAGTTTGCTCAAGTTTGCAAAGAACTTTTGTGCTAGGGGTGGGGGAAAGTAATGGCATTTGTGGTGACTTCCATATACATGAAAAGTTTCCAAAAAGTGTCAGCTATACTTTGTCACTCAGCTATTTTCTTTACTGGAAGAATTTTATAAGATTTAAAAACACTGAAGCCATAGGGTTCTACAGAAACCTCATTTAAAATTAATAAAGTCAAAATTTTCCTTATGTCACACTTTGTATTGTCACTGAAAGTTGTCCTACTTCTTTCAGAAACCCCACTTCAAAATGGCAGGCTCAATTTGATAACTGCCTGAAATGTTCTTTCTTATAACTTTTTTGCTTGTTTCTTAGCAAATGAAGCTTCTTGATATTTTCCTCTGTGAATCTTGACTGTTCCCCTAAAGCTTAGCCTATTTTGACCAAATCTGGTGAAGAGAGGAAAGGGTGAAAGTTTCTTGAACCTTCCAGATCTGAAGTTTCTGTTCGAACTGTAAGCACACTAGGAGAGAGGCTGGTAATGCCCCCCCCAAGAGAAAGCATGAGATCATCCTTCACTAGACACCAGGCAATTCACAGGGGACAATGATGTTATGGATTTCCTAACGGTGAGACAAAAGTATTGGTGGTTGGTGTCTGTGTTCTTTCAAGAATGAGGCTAAGCTTTCTCTCCTGTGCAGATTTTCTGGTTAAGGGATGACCTCATGCCAGGTCTTAAGGAATAATTCAATCCAAGTCAATCATCTGCAAGAGACATGTACGTTCACCGTTGAGTTTCATTAGTTTTGTTGTTCACACAGCTACACTGGTGAATTCTAACAAAATTCAGTATTGGATCAGTTGAATTCAGAACTTAAAAATCTGAGTTTTTGTTTTTTAAGGAAACAATCTCCTTGCCGTACCTAGCAACGTTATTCCTAAGTTTTCTCAAAGTTCAGACCTGGTCAGAAAAGTTACAGACAATATTGTCTGAAGTGGCATGTAATCTCACAGTGGGTCTCTCCAGTACGCTGTCTGTGGTATCCCTGATATGTACATGTTGACTAACAGCAAAGATTGACAAAGAATTTTAGAGACTAACATCTCTCCTCATGTTCTACTGAATGTGTCATTTGATATCTTGCTTGTAAAATAGGCTTCTTGGTTTTGACTTTGCTATGACAGCTTAGAAGAAAAAGAAGCTGCCCGCAGATGATACTTTAACAATTGTTAGTAATTCATCATGATTTTCATTACTTCAAATTTAATTGTTCTTGGAGATAATAGTTCATAAAGATTTTTTTAAATGTTGCTTGCTGTTTAATGCAATTAATTTGATGCAAAAGATAATTAACATGACAAGTTGCAGCCTACGTGTGTGCTACTGCCCCCCCCCCCCGCCTTCTTGCAGTGTTCCAATGTTCTTAAAGATTGGAAGATAGGTGGGAGCAAAAGAGTTCAAGTTATTTTTAGGTGACTTTTGCCCCTCTGTCCTATTATTTGGAAGTAACAGATGGACTCTGCTCTTTGTGTCTCTCATCCTTCATACTCCTGAAGCCTTAAACCTGGAAAGGAAGTGCAACTGAGAGACCACCGCTGGATCCACAATCAGCTGCCCTAACAAAGGGGTTGATCACTTTCCAGAGCAAACACTAGCTGAGGAGTACGGCTAACCTTCAGAGGAGAAACAGCTGTCAGTGAGCTGTGTCCAGGGGCAGGTCCAGTGTTAGCTTGTGGGGATGGCTAGGAAAGACAGTCGGATCATGGCTGGTGGCATGGAGTTGTTTGTCTGCATTTTCTAAATGAGCTCCTGACAAAATGTTCTCTCAAACCTTTCACCTTTCCTGCCTTTCACATGAAGGAGAACAAAGATGGCTGATGGATTGTTTTAATGACCTAAATGATTGTTCTGTTTGATAATTAACCATGCAAATCTGAAAGAAACAATTAGTGGATCAACAAAAACAGATCTGCAGGCTACATTTTAGGGAATAGCTGAAAAAAAACTAATTTGCCTGTAAAGATAAGTTATGATTTGTAATGAGAGGCATTTTGCTTCAACTGTCATGGCAACTTTAGAGCTTTCTTATATAGTCTAATTTAAAATGTATTTACCCTGTAGCAGTGAAATTGCAGTCTATGTGTGAATCATAAAAACTGGCAATGGAAAATACCTCTTGAACATATGGACCAGTTCCTCAACAGATACAATTCGGGCTAACTCTGTCAGCAAAGAGAGATTCTTTCTTCAACATTGGTCTATTTGGCCTGGGTTGTTTTCTGATTGTGGACCCTTTCTAGAGGCTTTTTGATTTCTGGAGTTGGTCTTGGCTAAAAACTTTCCTGTATTAGAGAGCTCAATATTTGTTTTACTTCAGCAGTTTGTGAGCTCTACTGTCCACCTCTACGTATGCTCAACTAGCCATTGAACAGTGGTAAAATTCAGTTGCATCAGGATGCAGGTCCTCATGTTTCAGGGTATAGATAAGTTGCCTCCTGAGCTAAGATCTTGGAAGTATGAGTGTTTCTCTTTTGTTCAGTCAAAATATGTTGATATTTGAAATCAAAATGTACTTGTAAGTTTGATCCTTCTACCTATTTTTTGCCATTTTGTGTTAGCAGTGAAAGAGTTACGCACTGGTTAGTGAATATGGTGCTGGAAGAGAATGGGACTCTTATATGCTCAATTCAATTGCCCCTGGGGCTCAGGGTGATACTTCTCCCAGCATAACTAGAGATCCCATGTCATCCCGATGATCAGCTTTTTAGATCTAAAGAGAAATTTTCCTAGGAATCTTGATATGTTCCTAGCAGAAACTAGTTAGCTTCTCCAAACTCACTAGAACTTGCATTAGACTATCCTATCAGTAGTTTGGTATCCTACTGAAGGGCTGTTTAAGCCCATGATGATGATCTTTAGTACACGGCAGTTCTGCTGCCGCCTGAGAACATACTGTAAATGTCACATTGACTATGAAGTGGGCTATCAGCTTTGACTGATATTATTCTAATAAGAACCAACACCTTGCACATTTGAGGACAGGATTGTTTAAAAAAGCCAAGAGCCTGCAAATAACTTGCAGTAATACCAGGCCAGAACCCTAGGTCTGGTCTAAATGAAATACTCAGCTCTTCTAAGAAAGAAGCTGAAATGGGGATAATGTAGGCAAAGGACTGGATAATGCAATTCTGTATAAGCTTTGCTTAGACTTTGTCATAAATCCATTGTATTTCCTGTTTTGGCTATAGTGGATATGAAAGATGATTATTAATGTGGCAGGGGAAAATTTGCATGAGTACGAACTTGAATTAAGTCTTCAAAAATGAAGGGGGAAAAAAAACGCAAAACAAGCTATTGAAAAGGCTAAAGTAGTGAAACCAGAAACCCTGTAGGCTTCAATAGAAACACAAAGTAAGAACAACTTCACTTTAACAAAATGAACAGTCTTGTTGGTTTCTTTGCTAGTAAATGTGAGTGGTGCTCAAATAGAAAAGCACCTGAACTGCAAAGAATGAGTGACTGTGTCTCAATGGCTAAGACTGATTTGAATCCCTTAGCATGCACAGGCTAAAATGCAGATGCCAATTGTATAGATGCAAAATTAAGAAGGGAAAGCCAGAATATTGTGCAGGTTGCTAACATACCCATCAAAAACTTGTGCAAGATGATAGTCTGGCAAAGTATGGCAATGTATCTATTTTGACTTAAGGCACACAGGATTTCTTTTCACTCTTTATATTTGTGAGCAGTGAAAATAGTAAGCAGCAGTGTGCCTTCACAACCATGGCTGACTAAGGAGTGTGTGTGTGTGTGGGGGGGAATATGATTAATCCTCACAGTGACTTTTAGATGGGTCTCCAAAGACTAGACAAAACTCCAAGCCTCTTTGAACAACTGAGCTCTGTTGTCTCTTGCAGTACAGTGCTTGCTTATCCTGCTAGAGATCAGGCTCTGCTTGTATCCATCTAATAGGAATATATTGAATCTTGCATGGAGTGAGAGCAGGACTTTGATCAATATTGCACGCACTTTATTTGAGGACCTACAGCAGAGGCCCTACACTTAGAAAAACAATTGAAGTAGGTCTTGGGAACACTTGACAGAATACATAAACAGATGATGTTATGGTCTCAGTGGAAATCTAGCTGTATTGAACTGAAAATAGACCATACAAGGAGAAAATTGAAGAATACTTAGTCCTTGTAGTAGGACACTATGTAATAGGCCAGCGAGCTTTGCTTGAATTCCTTTGGAAAATAAAACTACAACAAAATTATCTGCCTTGAAGGATGTAGTACACCTCTGCGTACTACCCGGTAAACTTCTGAAGGAGGAGTTTGTCTTACGGAGTGAAGCATGCTGTGGGTATTTGATTGCGAAAATCAAAAGTACAAATTGGCCAGAAAAGGACATTGCAGGAGTTATTCATGAGATCTTGTGCTTCTTTAGCCCTGGGGAAATGCAAGTCCTAGGTTTAGGTTGCCACTTGGCAAAAATAAATGTATCATCTCTGAGCTTCAGTCACGTGTGTTCCCTGTTCTGTGCAGCAGGACGATGTTAGTATCTAGTTACTACATATTGACAAAGCGTGGATTGTGAAGCATTATCTGAGCTGGCTTGTCATCTGATGTTTGTTTGTATTATTTTCTCCATGTTGATTTTTATCGAGGAATGTTGTGCCAAAACACTTATTTTGGAAGAGTAACTATGGAAAATTAAGTGAAAATAGCGTTGTTTGCTATTTAGGACAATATAAACAGCCAGCTCAGAATGAAAGGATTTCCATGCCCTTTGGCTACTTGTTTTCAGTTCTAGTATCCAGGCCGAAGTCTTTTATCACAGTACAATAGCCTGGCATCCTTTGTTTTCAGTTTGTTGTTAAAATAACTAAATTGCATTCTGAGGTACGTACTTTATCTTAAGCTTTGCTCTTTTTGAAGTCTGGAGTCTTCTAACTTCTCCTTAGTCTTGTTTATTCTGTGATCCTATTTTACCAAAAGTAGGATCTGAGAAGTTCTATAGTAACTAAGCAATAGTGGTAGTACCAGCTTTTGCTGCACAAGTATGAGTAAGAAATTCTGCATATGGTAATGGATGTAAAACAGCTGATGTAGCTGCACTAAGTAGTAAGAACTAAATCATAAAAAAAAGTGTTTTGACTGGTATGGGAAGTTTGAACTGGAGTGTTTTCATGTCAAATCTAAGAGGTTACCCTTGTGCCAGAACTGCTTCAGTTCCTCAGGGAGAAAGGTTGTGGGGTTTTTTGGTCTTTCTTCAGTGAGAAAGTACAGCCTGTAAATGTGAATAAAAGCTATTTTTTAAAGTTCCTTAAGTACTTTCCTATAGAATGAAGTATCTGCAGAACCAACTTTGACTTTCACCATTTCTCCCATATTGCCCTTAATATGATCTTTCTCAAGGACTACTCCTGTTTGGTCACTGATTAGTTTACCTGTAGCTCTTAAGCCCAAACTATGAAACTACCAAACTTCCAACTCAGGCTTATACTTTGTCACTTATCTTGGAGATTTTGAATATGATGCCACTCTCCTAAAGAGGCACTAGCATGATATATTGAACTTCCAATCATCAAAGGAAAATGCTTCTAAACTCTGTCGTAGTTTAGAACTGACATGAGGGCATCTCCTGAGGGAAAGTGGGCACCTACCTGAGCTCCATCAAGGAATTGTTAGATCCCTGGTTAAAAGTAGTATTGGTCCTGCAACATGGCTAGGTTTCAACATTAAAACAGTATAGAATCATAGGATATCCTGAGCTGGAAGGGACCCACAAGGATCATCGTGTCCAACTCCCAGGTCCCTATATGTAGCTGGAGTCCTTCACTGAAAGTGCCTAAAATAAAGCAGAAAACTCGCTAAATCCTCATAAGGCAAGATGAAAGGTCCTTTTATGGATTAGTAAAATGTTGAAAATGTACAAAAAATGTTTTCTTTTTTCCACAGTAGTTCTAAAAAATCAAAAACGTTTGGGCACGGTAGGCTAAAGCTCAGTGGAACTGAGAAAAGTTGAAGGGGGTCTGAGTTATGGACAGATGTAGAGAAATGCATGTGAGCACAGGGGGAGTGAGATCAAGAAGTATGTCTGGTTACATACATTAAGATCCTAATCTTTCTACTGCTCAGGAGTGTCACTGGAATCATGACATGCAGTCCTCTGAAAATAGAAAGCAACAGTGTATTAGGAATAAGGGGGAAAGGACTGGAGAACAAAACTGCTAATGTCACTGTCATCACATAAAACCAGGGTCTGCTGGCTTCTTGAAAACTGCTTGCAATTTTTTTCTATTCTTACTACTTTATTCCATCTCAAGAGCATACAATGGAATTATAGGAACCTTTTAAGTTGGATCAGGAGTAGGGAACGCTTTCTACCTTGGCAAAGATCAAGTATATTAGGCTTCTTTAGTTGGAGAAAAATGTAACATGAAAGAAGGTTAGCAGGAGCGTACAGAATCAGAATGTGGGGGGGGGAGGGCAGAATCCGTAAATAATCCATCTCCTGTTCTCCACTATTTCTTAAGAGACTTCAAGGTAGTGAGTAAAAGGGAGATTGTTCTCATGCAATGAGTAAATGACAAGGAGGGCTCACTGCTGTGCAGTGTTGTGGATGCACAAATTGTGGGTAGGTTCAACATGCTTAAACAAAACTTTTTTAAAAGAAGTCTACTGAGGAATATTCAACATGATGTGTAACTCTTGGCTCTGAAATCTGAGCATTCAGTAGGGGTCAGAAGTTGGGATTATCCACTTTGGAGAAGTACCCCTCCAGGTTTGTGTTGTTTCTTGTACCTTGTCATGAAGCAGTAGCTACTCTTTGTTACTGGAGGAGGATAGGGCCCGCTTGGACCTCTACCCTGAATCACTGCAGCCATTCTTTTGTTACTTAAATTCATGTTGTGTCCCAAAAGTGAAGGCTATGTTAGGTTACAGATAATAGCTTTCACATTTAGGGCTGCCCAGTTCTTCCAGCATCTGCTGCGGTGTGACAATAATCCATCACAACAGCATAGTGTGTTTGTGTCAACATAGCAAGAAGAGAAGTAAGCACTGCACAAACCAAGTCTCAAGCAGCTTAAGGCTTTCTATATCAAAGCCATTCCTTCCCACAGTGCTGATGAAGGACAAGTGAGATAAAGTCAGGATTCAGAAAGTGCTGGAGAACTTTGGGGCTGGCTTGCTAAGGCATCTACATGAGTAGTGGGGTGCTGCTCAGCTTCTTTCCCATTTCCTTGCAATCTGGTGCCTGCAGAGATGCACTGACCAGCCACAAGCTTGGGAGGAGAGGGAACACCATGTACTTTGCAGTGAGCCTTTCCTTGCTTCTTTGTCCTGCAGCTTGTTGTGGTTTCTCACTCAGTTAAAAACAATAATAATAATAATAATAATAAATTGACTGCAAGCTGCTTTCAGATGGTGATATAGGAGCTCCTATGTTAGTGCTCCTGTGTTTGTCAGAGCTGACAGCTGCATTTGCAGCTGACTGGCTCCTGAGGGAGGTCATTCCAGTCTCTGCCACAAGGAGGCAGAAGCATTAAATCATAAAATACTTCTAAACCTGCTCCTTAGTACGTATCTCAGTTCATTAAAACCATGCTTTGGAGTATCTATAGCTTCTTTCTAATGTATACGGATGATTGCAGAGGGAAACTTCAAGGGGAGAATCCAAAGCATCNGTTGTAATAAATAAATAAATAAAAATAGTGTTTTAAAATATCAGCAACAACTAAAGCAAATTCTCTGCCTCCACCCCCAGCAGCAGTTATCTAATAGTTTCCCACCCATTGCATTTTATAGTTATCAATTTTGCTCATTTCCCTTTGTAAAGGCAACTCTGAAGTCCAGACCTGTGACAGTGACACATTAACATTGCAGTAATTGTATTTTCAAACATGCTTGGCTTCCTGTTCAGCTAATATGTTGCTTACTCAGCTGCTTGTGGTAATTTAGAAACGCAGCATGGCGTATTCTTATTTCTGGACTACCTTCTTTGTAAGGATGTGGTCTGATTGTATTGTAATAATTCTCCCAGAGAAAAGCTATAGAGAACTCTAAAAAAGCATGAGCGATTTAATTGAGTCTGATCCCTACATAGCGCTACTGAATGTGAATGAAATCCCACTTGTGTCCTGGTGAACAGAGTATTGAAACCTCGATAGTGGTTTATTGTATATGCTTTTTATATTTCATAATGCATGTAAAAGAAATGGAGAAGGGGAGGCAAAATTGAAAGTGAAAACTAGTATTTTGTCTGTAATTCAGCCTGCTTTGCTTAAGTGTCAAAGCACATGTAGCAGAGAAGTCCATCAGTTATCTGAAACAACTGTGGCTCAGTACATACCTGGGCATAATGGAATTTGTTTAAGGACACAGTATCATCTGTAATGTCAGGTGTCCTTGCTGTTACTGCCTGTGCCAGACTTTATCTAGCTGGCTGTAAATACAGATCCTCTGCTAAGTGCTTTATAACCCTGCTCTCTGTTAATGTAAGTTAGTTCACATGTTGAAATTCTCTTAGAAAAGAAGTCTTCCTGACTAAAAATGTGTCAGGAATACATCTTCTGCCCATAAAGGGATGTTGCGGTCTATTGTTTGAAGATGTATTACAGGTTAAAATTGCAGATTATGATACTTCAAAGGTGCTTGCTGATACTCTTGCAATAATCAGACATGCAGTTATAACATTTCTGTGGCTTAGTGCCTTACGGCTAAGAGAAGGAGAAAAGCATTTGATAGCAGATTGGCATTTTGGTAAAACAGCAAATTGCTTCGCTGTCGTCTAGTACGCTACCACAAATGCATATTGCTGAGAGCAGGCTGGATGTCCCCCACTTCTGCTGCAGTGTGCAAGCAGAGTAGTAGAGATCGGGTACGGTGTGCTGTGTGGCGTGGGGCTGGTAGCCTTCGTGTGCTTAGAGCACTGCCTTTCTGTTTGTACAAGCAGCACGTTGAGGGCACATCTTCACACAGCCCAAGGTTTGAATTTGGGATCACATGATCTAGCTCCTGCTCCAGTTAGTTAAGTAGAATGTCCATCTTCATGTGTTAATATCCGGTGAGACTCTGTGCAAGGTAGTTGATTAAATAAAGCATCAGTGTATTTGTATGTTGTGAGGTACTGTATACATCAAAGGGTGGCTCTATCTAGTTTTAAATGGGGAGATTTCAATTTTGTTTTGAGCTTTATGGAAGCTTTGGACTGAAAATAATTATATGCTTCCACAATAAAGTCCAGTTTCTGACCTAAAATTATTTTCCTCTACTTATCAGATTAAATGCAGTTCTTGTTTGTTGTATTCAATGTCAAGTGTTAAAAGGGAGATAGCCAAGACAGTGTAACATCCAGGCTCTCTCCTTTGCTTTGCACTTCCTCATGCTTTTATCAAGTGCTTCCAGAAAAAAATAATCTGTGCTATGCGTTGCTCTGCCACAGGCCTTGTGTATTGGTAAACTTGTCTCCTGTGATGCATCTCTGTCAAAAGCAATACAAAGAATATAAAATGAATGCTCTATATACACAAGCTGTTTAATGTTTTGTTACAACCAGTAAGATCTATGTTGTTCTATTAATATAAACTTAATTTATACTTCTTTTGTAATCACTTAAACTTTTTGGCAATTCACCTTTCTCCTGCTGTATTTAGGAGGGTTGTTCTTGCACATCTTACAGCCGCACAAAGCCTTGTGCATGTTTGGCAGATGGCAGAGTACATGTGTTGCTGTCGCACAGGAGCTGCCTAAGCACTCATTTCTTCTGGCGTTGCAGTGTTTTATCAGCTTCTTCCATTAGGAATGGCTTGCCACACGTTTTCCTTCTTGTCTTGAATAGCCGTAACAATTTTAACTGCCTATTCAATTTTGTCGTTTGACTGACTTCTGTATTATGGAAATGATGTGTGATATGCCTGACTTCCCATTTCCAGGTAAATAGCACAAAGACAAGGGAACCCAGTTTACTATAATGATACTTCACGCTTTCAGATATCGTGGCTGAGCAAATGGTCCATTGCCTTGATTACAGTGGTCACTGAGGTAATGTCTGACAGGTTTTTTTTAGTTCCCAGTTGTCTAGATAATAGTCTGTGATAATGATGTTATTGTGTGCTTTCTGTAGTGAAATGGACGATTCCTACTTTGCTTGAAGTCCTGCTGCATGTTATGGCATGGCTGGAGCCTATTGCTTAGTCTGCATATCCCAGCACATACCACAGTTCTGCAGCAGGGCTCAACACTCGTGGCCGTGTCTGGGGAAAGCACTTATATCTTTATATCCTCCAGAGAAATGTTTCTATTTCAGAGCAACTCCTGCATGCTTTTGAGAAACTTTTTTTTTTTAGAAGTATTTTATAGGACACAGCCAAAGTGATTTGTATCACTGTGTGCAACACTGAAGTATTTTTCAGATCTCCTTGAGAGTTGAAATGTTCTTGTCAAGTTTTTCTGCAGTGTCTGGTTATGCAGGTGGAACTGATATAACTTCTGCCTTGCATATTTTGGACTCTTTGTGAGGATTTTGTCTAGCTGTTACCTTTAAGTGGTCCAAAACTGGTTTAGTTTAAGAATTCACCTTCTGATTTGGATGCTGTTTTTCTCTTACAAGACTGTCTTATGGAAATCAGCTGTGTATGCCTATATCTTTTTTCCCTTGTAATTCTGCTGGTGGTGACTTTAAAGTCATTTCTGTCTGGCTATACTTTCTATGAACAACTTCCCACTCTTGACAAAGATTACAATAGTATGGCATGAGTTATCTATTGGCAAGACTTTTTGCTTCCATTTAGGTGGTCCTTTCTTCCCTTGGAAGAAGTGACCTTGGCATGGAAGCTACGGATACTGGCTGGTACCATTTTCCTCACTCTGAAGAATTTCATGACAGGGATAGCTTTTTAGCACAGCTTCAATGACACACTACTGTTTCTGACTGCCAGAAGACTGCAGCACAGTTTGCAGAGTTGAACACTTCAGAGGATGTTTTTACAGCATATGAAGTTAAATAACCATTGAATTGACTTAATCTTTTTTGGGGGAAAGATGTGTGTTGTAATGCTCATATTTTTTCAGGTAACAGTAACTTCTGGGTGGATTGCAAGCATATTGTCCCATGATGTCGTAGTTCTGCTCTCAATCAGGGATTTATACTGTTCTATGTTGTGTGTTATTTCCTTGGCTCTTTCTAGCAAAAAGGTGAAGATGTAATTCTGATGTCCCTTGCTGCCTCTGGAGCCATTTACTTGTGTTATCTGTTTTGTGTCCGCTACACACAAACATGTCCTTGGTGTTGATAGTAGTCTGTGATTTAAAACCATTCTCATTCTTTTTAGTTTTGTCATATGCATAAAATATTTCATCTTCTGGGGCTGCTTGTTTTCTTGCTGCTGTGTGTTTTCCCTTGGTTTGCAAGGCAAGGTATAATTTTCTTGTCATAGTTATTGGCTTTGCGTATGGAATCAAATCTTTTCCTATGAACTTTATCATGGCTTTTCTCTACTGTACTTATTTGTTGCATTTCTGTTTAATATTTTTTTACCTTTATATCTTGTGCAAGCTCTGTATTTTTCATTCTTTTTATGCTTTTCCTGTTCTATTTAATGAATTATCTGTATGTTTGCCTCCCCAGCTTCCTGGGCTTCAGTGTGAACTTGTCTGGTGACACTTCACAGAATCACAGAATCTTTTGGTTGGAAGAGACCTTCAAGATCACCTAGTCCAACCTAAGACCTAACACTAACAATCCCTCCACTAGACCATGTCTCCAAGCTCTGCATCCAAATGTCTTTTAAATACATCCAGGGAATGTGACTCGACCACTTCCCTGGGCAGCCTGTTCCAATGGCTCACAACCCTTTCAGTGAAGAAATGTTTCCTAATATCTAACCTAAACCTCCCCTGTCGCAACTTCAGCCCATTCCCCCTCGTCCTATCACTGGACACGTGGGAGAAGAGACCAATCCCCACCTCGCTACAGCCTCCTTTAAGGTACCTGTAAAGAGCGATCAGGTCGCCCCTGAGCCTCCTCTTCTCCAGACTAAACAACCCCAGCTCCCTCAGCCGCTCCTCGTAGGACTTGTTCTCCAGACCCCTCACCAATTTCGTTGCTCTTCTCTGGACCCACTCCAGCACCTCGATGTCCTTCCTAATTCTTAGTAGAGTTCATGTGGTCTCTAAGTTCTGTCTCTGCAACTATACATCCCTTGTCCTTATTGTAAGTCAGAAATTACTTTTCTGAAGTGTTTGTTATACGTTTTTTTTTTTTTCTTCTGTGCTGTAGCTATGCAGGAGCCCTGAAGGTTAGAAGGTGATCTTCTCGGCTGCTATGTATACAATGCTCCCCCCTACACATACTAGAGACAGTGCCCTTATCTCTTCCCTTTCTCTCAACCTTTGGCATAAGTCATTCAGTTATGGTTCCTTTTATGTGAACGTGGGTTGAGCTGATGTCCTCTAGTAACCTCCTATATTTGCATATCTGGGAGGTTCCGTCTACAGGGTCCCCTCCTGCTCCTCCTGGAAACAGGTAGTTGTGTGGTGATTTTTTTTTTTTAACTGGCCCATCATTGTATGGCTCTGGTATTCCTGGCAGATTTCTCACCTTGTGTTTTGTGGTTTTTCAAATTCATATGGATGCTCTCATTGCCTCTATTGCTTGGGAGGAGACTGCAATTTAAGGTAAGCATTTAAATCTTGCAGTAAATAAGGCTGGTTGCATTGCCTCCAGGAGCATTCCAGGAAAACCTTTAAAACCTCTTCTGAGGCTGTCGTTCTTGGAGGGTTAACCTTTCCTCTTCTACTTCCTACTTACCATTTGGAGGTCATCTATCTTATGACTTTGAGCAAGGTAGGAGACCAATGTGATGCCAGTTCTGGTGCTAGTGGTAACTCTGCTGCTTGGTCAAGGTGAAGAGTGAGCAAGAGAAATTGTGTTCTAAACCTTTGTGGAAATTTCCAAATCTTGCATCCTTCCGCAGAAGAAGGTAGGATCTCTAATGAAGACTTGATAATGTCTTTTTTTTTTTTTTTTCCAGACCTGTTCCTTCTGGCAACTAGGACAAGACTAAGTTTATAATACAGGCCAAGAGATTAGGAATCTTCTCAAGACCATGTTCTTCTCCCAGTCCTTCATTTCTTCCATTAGACATGCTGATATGAAGTCCCAAGTTCTGACACAGCAACCCATTTACTGTCTCAGCCTAAATTGCAGGATAAGATGAGACCTTCTAAGCAAAGGGAGCACCAGTCCTCTATTTCTGGAGGCTCCTTTTGACAGGTTTGCAATATCCAAGTGGAATTGCAGAAAGACTTGCAAACTCTTTCTCCGTGACAGGTTACCGCTAGGGTTTCTGGTACACAAAAAGGCTCATAAGAGGAAGCTTGAATGGACTGGAATCTTAAAAACAATCTGATTATCTGCTCTTTTTCTCTTCCTCCCTTGCTCCACTAGTAGTAGGCATGAAAGGTCCTGCCTGCCTTACTGTCCTCAGCAGGACTTGCCCATTAATAAGCTTTCGGGATGCACAAGTTCTTTTGTG